>LATX02000023.1:0-72993 GCA_001466705.2 Moniliophthora roreri | reverse complement strand
GATCGGTAAGCATCCCGTTGCACTCCATGTGTATACCACGCTTCATGAAAGTGCAGGCGACGGCTTTTATGGCACCCCATCGCTCCCATGGGGTAACGGATTCAACGTGAATCCTGGAGACACTGTTCACTTCTCTTTCACCTCTGCAAGTGTCCGAATGCATTGTTTGCAATCCACTTGTCTTATGATTCTCTTGACACTGCTAGTCTGGCACCACCTGGACTGCCACCTTGTCTAGCAACGGCAAGTCGGCGTCTACCACCTTGGACATCCCTGGAAGTACTATGAACCGGTAGGTCTCACTCCTCTTATAAGTAATAGCGACTTACACAGTCGTCTGCGCTAGTGCAATCTTTGCTGCTGAAGTCAGTTCTACGCATCCAGAGCTGTACTCCGTCCGAACTAACTTCATTCCATCCACCCTAGTTGACCAGTATCCCATTCAACTTTGGCCCCATTACATATGTACGTCTTTCCCCTTTCTCCTACCCTATTCCGATCTAACGCAACTGGAACAAAACAGCGAAACGTCAAGATTACCGCTACAACCGCTGCATCGGGATGGTGTGGAAGAATTCTTCACCTTGGGAATTACGTGCGTTTTATCGTCCTTGCCGTATTCTATTCTACGTGCTGATGGGATTGGCATTGTACAGCCATATACTGTTACTGGCAACGTGGCTTCTGGAAATACCTGCAATATCGCTTCAATTGTACAGAATAGTGCTTCCTAAAGTTGAGTAGTGGCTTTGGCAGTGGAATATTTTACGTGGTTTCAATGGATTGAATGGCTTGAATACAACAGGCGCGTTGTGTGACATTGCGTCTACTCAAAACTCGAGTCCTCGTATGCAACAGTCTGTCACGGTCATGATACCTACGCAACCAAGGTATCCTGAGTAACTCGCAAAAAAGTGCACTACTGAATAGGCATTCTTGTTAATATGAAACTCGCGGCGGTTTACATAGTCGTGAGTTCGGACTTTGGTGAAATATTTTGCTCAGGACGTGATGTTGCATTCAAGATTTGCAGTTTGGAGTCACTTAGTAGGAGGGAGAGAGAGAACAGACCAAATTTTCAGGTGCAGGAAATTGATCTATGTATTTTGTGCATTCCCGGAATCTGACCGTCATTTCTGTTATGTGGGTTCAGTAGTCGGCGCACATTCATGCAATATACCTAGAACATCAGCAAAAACCAGAAAGTGCTATAACCCAGCTGCTATCCGGTCCGTTGAGCCGCCTTCCGAGTTCGACCCGGACTGACGGCTGATCATCCGTTCCGCTATCCTCCTGCTTGGAACAAAGAACATCAACAATGTCCCTCAAGTTTCTCGCTGGCATTGTTTCTCTTTTCTTGTTGGTCCTAGGCGTAACTGCCGCCGATTGGTACACTGTAGAATGGGATGCTCCGTTAGTAGCTCTTACTGCTTACCGAAATATTTTACTCATTTCACAATGGTGCTAGACAATTCACGGCTCTATCAGGAGACATGGTGATCCCCAAGCTGCCTAACCCAGGTGGTGAGCATTCGTTCCGCATCAATCATAATCTCTACCTAAATTNAGGAGGAAGCAAACATCCAACCGTGGAAAGGACCGTGCGTCATAATGCATGACTACCGAATTAGGCATTGCTGGTATTTCCTCGTCTCACTTATTATTCGCACCGAGGGCAAGTTATTATTCATTCCAAGGCTGGGTCACAAAAGGGAAAGAACAATTATCATTGATCAAGGCCTTGGTAGGTGGCGGGAACATTATAATGTGTCGGGGTTGAATTGCTGGGGAGAATGAAAGATGTTCTACATGGTATGCTGAGTCTCGACGGTATTATATTTATATTTTCATACCAAGATGTAGAATTTTGTACTTACCTCATTAGGAGGAACACAATGCCTACCGCTATCCTGCCTCTCCGCATTCAGCCCTTAAACTGGACACCTAAAAGCACAAATTGGCTTACCCGATACTGTACAATGGTCCTGTTTTCCAACTCTCTGGGGAGAGTCCGTCTTCATCGACTAGAACTCGACGCAACGTCAAGTACATTCTTGCCATGTTCATGATCAGTTCACTCGTTGTCAGAATAAACAGGCCAGACATTGTCGCCAGATGGATTTGATATCGTTGGACTTTCCGTGTAACGAGAATGCGAATGCATAGCAAGTAAAGAACTGCGTATACTCCTAGATTATTCATGTGAGATCATGACGAAATGTTGTACGGAGCTGTAAACCTACCATACAAAAGGAATTGGACCTGCTCACTAACTCGTTAGCAGGGCCGGTGATCTAGAATGCGAATGGACCACGTACTGCTGTGGAAGCAACAGGGATTGTGAATGATCTCTCGAATTCGGCCGGAGAAAGTGGGGGGGGCATGACCCTTGCGGATGAAGTCTTGCGGATGGTACGTCTCGCTATATAACTGTTTGGCGCTGTTCACCGAAACCATATAGGGTTACGGCCGTACATTTTACGGTGACTTGATACACCGCCGGAGCGCTTAAATACATGGGCAGTAACTTTTAGCACGTATTTTTTGCATACGTCCTACATATTTGGAGCACGTGACCACTTTCGTAACGATGGTCTCAGAACTGGAAAGAACAGCGTTGCTTTATGTCTCCCATGCTGGAATTCTGTCCAAAGTGCTTATTTGACCTCCCCAGGGGCAAAGGACGCAAGGGACAGCAGGGGACAAGCAAGGAAGAAAGAGATAATGTTTTTTTGATTCAAGGTATTTTGGCGGTACGCGGCAAGTACTTATGACAGGTGTGACCGGCAACTTTTAGCACATGTTCCTGCTGTAAATTAGTTCTCCGGCGGTGTACTTTTTTTTCTCCGTCACCTTACTGTATAAGGAAAAATTTTCGAGACTTTTGGATACGGTGACGGTTTTGATGGCGTGTATCGTACGGTTATCGACAGGCGCCCGTCAGGCGCGCACCTACAATCACCGGAAAAGCCGGAACCCGCGTGCTAATTGATTTCGCTAATCGAACTTTGAATGGTACTAGCGAGGCGTGTTCGGAGATAACTTGGTTGTCTGTGAAGGTGATGGCTATGAACACCAAACATGAGTTGGAGTGGACATTCTACTGGAACAATTGTGCTTATTTGGTTTGTTTGCTGCTTTGGACGAAAAATTGCACGCAGGTGATCGATGAAGATGTTTGTAGGGAATTAGAAGGTACAGCAGTGTGTCCGGAGTCCTAAACTTTCCAAGGTGATGTTACTAACTCATGGCATCAAAGTCCATTACATACCTTTCACAACTTCATCGCCTCCTTATACAATCCCTTCCCGAGTACTTCTGTAGTATGAATGGGCGATGTTGATGGATTGTGATGGTGATGGGCTTTGCTGACACCTGGCAAGTTCAACAGCCATCTGGGTACGATTGTTCCAACCCATGTACAGCGGTATATACAGCCGTCAAGACGGTGTTAGCCCATACCGTTCGCCATACCGTACAGAGGAAGAAGAAAAAAGGCTCGCCAATGCGGATACGATAGCTGTACAGCCGAGACTGTCGCCACCATATATATATGGCGAACAACCCCACTTCTGCTTCATCGCATTTAAGGCTGGAATGGATCATCGCGGCCGAGACTCAGCAGCCTGATGCCTTGGCTGACGCGGTTATGAGTAGGTTGACTTGGGGTTGACTGTCCTTGGATGCGCAATGGATTGGGCAGAAGCCCAAGCCCGCCCTCTGTTGATTTGGGTAATCGAGTCTATACGTGATCCCGTGCGAGCAAAAACAATGCGAGCGAGCGAGACGATCATCAAGGGCCAAACTTTCTCACCTTCCCGGAGCTATTACAGCCCTCGAGGTATCCTAGCGAGTTCTAAAATCGAACGTTGGGTTCACAGTAGACCCCAACAGTGTTGCCCCTACAGCAGAGTCCAAGGAATATTTGAGCTATGTTTCTCTGCCAATTTCATACTCAGATCCTATCTTATAATCTGCAAAGCAGAGGTCCAGCAGGGGCTGCGAAAACGTTGATGGACGTCGGGACTGGGAGCGAACAACAGGGCATCAACGTGACCAGCTTCGTCGTCATCATGTCCAACCGGTACGGCAGCGACCACGCCGCTCCGCTCCCCTACCATATCATGCGACCCTTGTCCCTAACTCGATAGCCTTCTCTACGTCAGTAACCTCATGGACGCCAATGCTTCGAATTCGCTATATAGCAAGGATGGGAACGAAGACCTCGAAGACCTCGAAGACCTTTTCCTTCGAAAACGAGAGCAAAAAAACGCAATGAGCAGCAAGTTTAGGCTAGGATGGAAAAATCTGCAGCTTTGGGCGCTCATGGGGATGCTGTCGATTGGTTTTGCGATGGCTTCATGGAGCGGAAAGCAGTTTGGCCAAGGGTTTGGGAATGAAGGAAGCATTTTCGCTCGATTTTCTGGAACCGACGATATCAACTTTGATAACTACAGCCTTATTCTTCGAGGACAGAGGGTATTCCTTCAGTAGGCTTTTTTTCTTCATTATTCGGATCTCTTTCACTTATTTTTTGCATAGTTCGGGCGAATTCCACACCTTCCGACTACCTGTACCGTCTCTTTGGCCAGACATTCTTCAAAAGTTCAAGGCTGCCGGCTTGAACGGTGTCAGCGTGTATACTCACATGGGCCTCATCAACCCTTCTCGTGGAGTAGTCGACTTCGATAGTTATCGTGCTCTGAAGCCATTGTACGAGGCGGCGATGGAGGCAGGGATATGGATCGTGCTGAGACCAGGTGCGTTGACCATTGCGTACCGTACAAGGAAATACTGGGGCTAACGACCTTAATAGGTCCTGTAAGCTCAGATTACGCTTCTCCAGTCCGCACAAAATTCACGCAAAGCAGTACATCAATGCAGAAACAACCGCCGGGGGTCTCGCCCACTGGACAACAACCGAAGTTGTAGGAAACCTTCGAACTAATGATACCGACTGGCGTGCTGCGTGGCAGGATTATATCCTTGGTATCATTAATGAGACCAAGGGCTTCCAAATCTCAAATGGAGGACCGGTAGTTGCTATTCAGCTTGGTGAGTATATCATTACTCCCATACTACCTGGTGCATACTGAACTGGATCCCAGATAACGAATACACCCAACGTCAAGGAGGACCGTACTTCGAGGACCTCAAGGCTGTCTATCACGATCCGGCCAACGGTATAGTCGTTCCTCTGACGTACAATGATCCGGGTCAAGGAAGAAACTTCATAAACGGAACTGTACGCCTTCTATCCAACTTATTCTCATCTTCCTGCTGAATACCGTTACTTTCACCAGGGTGCTGTGGATATTTATGGGTATGTAATGATACATGTAATCAGGTTGTCTTGCTCACTTTTGGTTCCCTAGACTTGACGCATATCCACAGCGTTTCGACTGCTCGCATCCTGATGTATGGAACCCTGTTACGCTGAACTATCATCAGTACCACGCAGAAGTCAACCCATCGCAGCCTTGGTACTTCCCAGGCAAGCTCTTCCGTCCTGATATGACCTCCCTCGTCTGACAAAGTGAATATGTAGAATTCCAAGGAGGGGCATTTGATGCTTGGGGTCCTAGTGCACCAGGTATGCCATCATCGCGCAGCTTCACCTCGATACCAAGCTCAATGCTGCTTCGCAGGATACGAAGCATGCCGCAAGCTCACAGGTCCGGACTTTGAGTCAGTTTTCAACCTCCAGCTGTGGGCATCGAATGCGAAGCTCATCAGCTATTACATGGTGTACGGTGGTACATCATGGGGTGCAATTCCATTCGAGTGAGTATCTTTGTATCTACTGTCATGAACGATGACTGAACTAGTCTTCTCTAGCGGTGTGAGTATCCTGCAAGCTTTCTCAGTAATAATTGCTTATCAAGATTCCTGGTATGCAGGTTTACACGTCCTACGACTATGGTGCTTCGGTACGTCCCTCATACCTCCTATCATCGCAGAGACTCACTCTTCTGGCAGATCACCGAATCCCGGATGCTTACCACCAAATACACTCAACTCAAGATGCAAGGCATTTTCCTCCGCAGCTCGCCCGAGTTCTACAAGACTGATTGGATTGGCGATACCTCAACCAACCTCACAGAAGGTCGAGTTGTATCTGTTAACAATACACCACCCGCTTTCGTGACGTTGCTGAAGAACCCTGATTCTGGTGCAGGATTCTGGATTGTAAGACAGAATGATTCGACATCTACGTGAGTCCTCTTATCCACTTGCGCTTGGTATACCTCGAACTCATCATGATTCCCTGCAGTGCCACCTCCGTCTTCAACCTCGATGTAACGACCAACGCAAACCCTACAACCCCGTTCCGCATTCCATATCCCATCACCCTCAAAGGCCGTGAATCCAAAGTCATCGTCACAGACTATCTCTTCGGTGCTACCTCTCGCCTCACATACAGCACTGCCAACGTCTTCTTTGCTGGCATCATTGACGGCAGAGACGTCTTGTTCCTCTATGGCGACTCGGACCAGGCATATGTCGCTTCGGCCGATTTGACTGGTACTGCCAGTGCCAATTTCTCCCCTAAAGCGCTTCCCCCCAATATCCAAGTCAAACTTGCGGAAAAGATGATCGTCGTTTTGCCAGGCGTCGAAGGCATCTTCGCCGTTTGGGATTCGGATACCCAGCTTGTCTTGTACGCGGATACAGCGAATGCCGAGACATTTTTCGCACCTGTTATCGCTACCGACAGCAGCAGCTCACCTTTCGGCAACTTTTGGTCTATTGGCACGAATGAGACAGTGTTAGCCGGTGGCCCATATCTCGTTAGAGAGGCAGCCTTCTCGAATGACGGGACACAGCTTGATTTGCATGGCGATTTCAATATTACGTCAGGAACGCCAGAAAGCACCAGGTTGACAGTTATTGCGCCTGGGAAGGTCACGAGTGTTACCTGGAATGGTGCGCCGGTGTCATTGGACGCATCGTTCGCTCCTGGGGCGAGTAGCGTTATCACTGGTACTATATCCAGCATTCAGAGCCTCTCTGGCGTCGCTGCTCCGGAACTTGGACCGTGGAAGTTTGCTGATTCGTTACCGGAGATTCAAGAGGATTTCGATGATTCTACATGGGCGGAGGCAAATCATACTACGACCAATATCCCGCATCCGATGTTGTATGGCGATGGGAGGGTGTTGTATGGATGTGATTATGGATTGTGAGTCTCCAAGCTCTGAGTTCGTGCTATGGCCGATTCTCGTTGTAGCTGCGAAAATATCGTTCTGTGGAGGGGACACTTCACTGGTACGGGTGAGGAGAAGAGCGTCAACTTGTCTGTCAACGGAGGTGAAGGTGTGTCTGCTTTTACCCTGTTGCCAACCTGTTACAGAATACCTGACTTGACGCTTTTCTTAGCGTTCGCGGCGAGTGTTTGGCTGAATGATGTGTTCCTCAAGACAACATTTGGAAAGTGAGCCGCTGCGCCTCGTATATCAACCTGGGAAATTGCTTACGATGATATAGCTCGACGAATAACCAAAATGTCATTGTGGAGACAGATGAAGTTTACACCTTCCCCGAGGGTGCTGTCAAGGAAGGGGCCGATAACGTTATTACGATTGTCCAGGTGAGCATCTTATTTCCGGTGTGCGTCATACACGAAGTTGACATGTTGGATAGGATAACATGGGGCTCGATGAAGCGGAAGGTAGCGTTGCCTTTCATGCGACGGTAGGATGTCAAACTGAAAGCCTTTCTTAGCGAACAGTAATAGCATGAAGAGCCCTCGTGGAATCAGAGGATTCCAGCTCAACAACGGTAATTTTACATCCTGGAAGGTGCAGGGCAAGATCGGTGGATATACCAAGTACGCTTTCTTTGTCCTCGATGTTTCCTCGTTGTCTGACACATGCTTCGAAACCAGCTTCCCAGACAAAACCCGAGGAGTTCTGAACGATGGTGGTCTCTTTGGCCAACGCAAGGGCTGGCATCTTCCCGGTTTTGATACTTCCGCCTGGGAAAGCAAGGACGAGCTATCCTTGAATTCGAAAGCGGGTGTCGGGTTCTTCGTTACGACTTTCGAGTTGGACACCCCGACTGGTACCGATGTAATGATGAGCTTCCAGTTTGAGGAAGAGCTGGGGTTGCCATATCGAGCGTTGCTGTTCGTGAATGGCTGGATGATGGGGAAGAGAGTCGGGAATCTAGGGTAAGATGCCTGGCATTCTCTTTAGCTGCGGACTGACCTCTAGTCGACAGACCTCAAGCCAAGTTCCCCGTTCACGAAGGCATTCTGGACTATCATGGTACAAAGTAAGTCATGCTACTACTTTCTACAAAATCCTGGCTGATGGTTTGTACAGCACGGTAGCTGTTGCATTGTGGAGTATGGAGACCGACGTGGAGATTGTGCCCCAGCTCCGGGTGGTTGTTGATGGAGTGTTTGAAGGTGGAGTTGGGGATGTCCAGACCAATAACCCGGGATGGTCTTCCGTAGGCAGGGAGTAGTTTCATCCTGATAGCTGAACGTATGGACTAACAGCATGAATTGTATAACAACTTGAAATGTGTACGACATAAGACAAGAACGCATGACTGCGAGGGTGTCCGGATTTAGGCCGACCCCGCCTTACTCAGCTCGTCATCGAAAAATTCGACGACGGACCTCTTTGTGCCATCGTCATCCTTCCTTTCCATCCGAATTCCTAGCATAGAGCCTTTGAGAATGGTCTCTTTCTTTCATTCTCATTCGCATTTACCATGGCTTTCACCGAGAACAGAATCATTGACATGCCTCCGAGCCGGCTGCCGGTACTCCATATTTTACAGCGCAGCGAAGCAAGAACCTCCTTCGGGGAAACCCATAGAACCTCAGTCAGACGGAAAGGAGATACCATTATTATTCAAGCCTTTTACGGTTCGAGGACTAGAATTTCAGAAAAGAATTGTGGTAAGTATCGAAGTATCGAGATGACCTCAACAGTACGGTTTATCAACGCAGTTCTTCGACAGGTTGCAACCACTGTGTCGATATTCTGCTCAGGATGGACATATTACGCCGTGGCATATGGCTCATAGTAAGTGGAATACCTCATCTCGAAGAGGTGGTTCTCAAAGGTCACTATATTGAGCGCGGGCCGGGACTGACTTTGGCGGAAGCGGTATAAGGCAATTTAGTTGATACCCATCACTGTTGTCTCACTCCTAATAGACTGTTGAACCCCCAAAGCCGTATCACCCCCTGAAGGCGCCGGAATCTGGCGCGATGGTCATATCAGGGGGGTTGAAATGAAATCACTACTTACCAATTGGAATTCAACTTGCACATGCTGCAAGTTACACTTTTGGCTCTCGTCGAAACAGCTCAAGCTCATGACCAGGGCAGAAAAGCTTCTTGTGTAGCTCCATTTATTCACCCCCGCCATGGCAGCGACGAAGGCAATTGGCGGATAGCCAGATGATGTTCTCGGACCTGGCTTCGAGCCCTGGGCAGATACATATCCCACTCCTAAGTCTCTAACCAAAGAGGATATCAAAGGTATCGTCGAATCATTCAAGCTGGGTACAATACGCGTAATTTGATGTCATTGAGATTCACAACACGCGCAGGTATCTGCTTATCACCAACAAGTAGTCAGACGAGTATGGGGGATTGTTCGAAAACAGGATCGGGCTTATGCTCGGGATCATAGGTATAGTGCGCTCGGTCATTCCCAGAGATATACCTCTATTTCTGAGGTACGACTACCCCTACTCTCGATGGCGGTTTTCCAATAACTGACGTACCTTGGCTTCTTAAAGGACCTCAACCACCGACTGGCTTGAATCTCTCCTAATGAATTCTCATGGTCGCGTCGAAGATACCGTAAAATTCGCACACGTGCGTGTCGAACACGGTGTTGACTCTATCGATATACACAGCAGAGGCAACTCTGCTCATCAGAAGATTGGCATATTCGGATTTACCGCCCAATCTACGTTCGTCAAGTGCGCGACCCCTTTGCCCATGTTAACAAGTCGGGCGAGGTGGAGCCACAGTATTGGGTCTCCATCAATATTGTCAAGTTGGCGGAACAGACCTTGGAAGAAGGAAGGTGTCTATGTGGGAAGACATTTGTAGAAGAATTTGGGAATTTGTAGAAGATTTGGATATCAAGCTCTATCTGGCTAGAGGTACCAATGTTAGCAGGAAAGAGTTGAGTTACACATTGGGTTACATCAAATATACAAATAGGACAGAACTTGGAATTTTAGCAAAAAATAAAAGTACCGAGTATCGTGATAATTTAATAATGAGATTATAGCATCCTTCACAGGACATTCACCAGCACAGTATACGTTTCCATGAAAGGCATCGGGCCGGCCTGTAAACCATGGTTCAGCTACATACGCGGACACGAGCAACACGATGACACTTACTCCAATCAAACTGAAGTGCACCAAAGCTAGCTGTGCCCTGCCTGCCTGCATGTTATCCGGGACTTGAACAGAAAAGTTCTGATGCGGGGGTAATCTATCAGCTGGATCCGAGAACTGTGGATTAAATGGTCCCTCGTATAGCAGTCTTCCAAGGAAATCTTCAGGCGCGGAGCAGGGTGAGCTAGGACAGCTCTGCAGCGCAAGCACGATGGCGATTTCCTTTGAGCTCGAGAGAGTATTCTGCGCATTTTCATCAGCTCAAATTGGGCTGGCTAACGATATGGGGAATACCGGGCGGGCAACTTCTACTGTGAAGTTGGAGCCTTTGGTAACATTTGCGCCATCGTGAGGAAAGCCGATGTTGGCTCTTTGGGCCAATACCGTTAGGAACTGGACCCAAAATGAGAGTAAGTAGATTGGAAACGATGGTCGCATGAGACGTTGGTAGCAGTATACGGCAGTGTGCAAGGTACAAAGAGCGTCGTGGATGCTACCTTTTATACAAAATTGACATGCTTCATGACAACAGAGGGAAAACTCCGAGCTTCGAATACCTAATCGAACCTCGGAAATGACCTGAAGTAATGCTAACACGTTCACAGAACACTCGGAAGCGCACCCTAGCTAGCTTACGGCCTGCTCCTCCCGCTTCTAAATAAAATATTCCCAGTAACATTAAACGCCTTGAAGTCGAGTACCTCTTCAATCGAGATGCCGGCGTAACACGTTGGAGCCTTTGACACCCACGCTAAGTGCTGCGGAGGAATCCAGACACACAGACGCGTCATAAGACAAGGTGAGAACAGGATTCTCCAAGGTGACTGGTTGACAGTCCAAATGGTGTACGTGAAATGAGCAAAGCCAGGCCTGTGGGACGACTCCGAGAACGACCATCAGTTGACCCCCCAGAAAGCCCCGTTTTAAAAAGACAGGTGTCATCGAAGACTGGGCTAGAGGCCTGGATGAGCTGAGTCAGAGTCGAACGCAGGGACCACGGAAAACTTTTGCCGCCGGCAATGACGATTTATCTCACGTTTACACGTGGCTTCGTTTACTCATTTCCACCACCGAGGTTGAGGGTTGAGCGCTGAGCGCTGAGCCACCGCAGACCAGGTAGGCCTCAAAGCCTCAGAATCTTCCGTTTCGAGGTAATGTAGTGTTTTGTCTCCTGAATCATTCCAGCTGCTCTGGATCAAACAGCCTTCTCGAACTTTGAGTTGGCTTTCAACAGCCAATCGATGTCGCCTCACGGTGCGCATGCAAGACGTCAGCACTTAAACCAAACATTTCCTTTCTAGTTTCTGTGATGTTGGCATCTTGAAAGCTCGCGGACAAGACCAGTATCATTTTGACGTTGCAATCACCGCTCTGCGACCTTGATGGTGGCACAAGTCGAACGTGACATGTTTAACGCTTAGGCTCCGTTAACTCCACTGATTTGTCGACTTGTTGAAAAGAAGTGCTGCCTATATCTGCTAGAGGAACGAAAATGTTACCGAATGCCTCGCTGCCTGTTGAGGCTATAATCGCCGAAGTACGCCCTCGTTGCCCTCAATCGCATGCCGAAGATTTCTATGCCTGTTTCATCACGTCTCCAGATTTGTTGTATGGTATCACGACTCTTCTCATCTCTCGTTATGATCCAATTAGTTGCCATATTAAATCTCGAGTCCATCTTGGTTGACAGATGGCGCTATTTGTTGCCATACGTCTCCATCAGTCTTCTTTGCTTTCACTTCGGCAACACCTGATCATTGGCGCCAATTTTGTCCTTCAGGCCTTTCCCAAGACACTGCTGAAGTTAGGAGCACGCTATCCTCGCCGGCACAGGTACCCATAATCTGATCTTGAGTTTTACTGAATACTTCATACATAGATGTGTGTGGGCACACAGCAACCACCACAAAATACACCGTCTCGTTCAGCGACATCGAACTGCATTGAGTGAGTACCATATGCTTGATCTGCACTTATTCCGAGGTAATTCATTCGACAGCATATTGCAGAAATCGGAGGATTTGGTTTGAATCCTTAAAAGATTCAATGGAAAGCTATTTCATTCCCCATACTTTCATGCTCTCGTTCTTGTCCCTCCGGTCATGAAGTTGAACGCACTCGCCCTCACCACTCTTTCACTCAGCCTTTTTGCAGCAGCAGCTCCTCAGAAGCGTCAGAGAGCACAGGTCATTGACCGATGCGTTGAACCGAAAACCGTTGCACTCACTTTTGTATGTGTAACATCGATATTCATTATCATAAAACATTCACTGAGCCTCGTCTATACAGGATGATGGCCCTTGGTACTATATGTACGCAATTGTCTTTTTTGATAGTTACAAGGCGAGGTCTGATTGTGAACCGGGCAAAGTTATGATATTAGCAAGACCTTGACGGACAATGGCGCCAAGGGGACTTTTTTCTTCAGTCGGTGTACCCGTTTCTCCTTGGCTGCATGGAGGTTCATCGCTCGTTAAACGAAACAGACGGCAACAATTGTTCGTATCGTTTATCTATAATCGAACGCTTTCGCTGAATAACCTCGGAAATACAGGGGCTTGCATATACGACCAAGACGCAAGCTATCAGGTGAAGTTTGCGTACAGTCAAGGCCATCAAGTAGCCTCGCATACTTGGCGGCATGCAGACCTATCTCAACTCTCTTGGGATGAGAGTGAGTCAAAAAAAAGCTCCTGTTTAAACCGCGGTTACTAAGTATTTTGCCGACAGTTCACGATGAGATGTGGCGCGTCGAATGTAGGCCGATGATACCTTGCACGCAGCAGCACACAAATTGGCGTTCTCACTCGTTATAATAATGGCTTTATCGCGAATTGTCGGAGTTACACCTGCGTTTATGCGCCCGCGTAGGTTGCTCTCTTGATAGATTCTTGGGAACATATGTTTGATCCGTTCTTCCATAGCGTTTGGGAGCTACAATGACCAAGTGCTTGACGCGTCAGGTCTCCGTGGACAGGATGTCGTCATTTGGGACTTTGAGTAAGCTTCTTTCTTGGAAATTGGATTCCCCGTGCTCAGATGTTTTTTTTTTTTTTTTTTCGGATTGCAGTTCTCATGACGGAGATGATAACCCGCCTTCTCCTGAAGAAATACTCGATGCCTACAACCAAACTCTCTCATGAAATCCTGACACGATCCTGGCGCTGCATCACGAGTTCAATGGTACGGTCTGCCCTTTCCTCAGCGGTTCTAGCACCTAGCATTAATGTTACGTCTACTGTCAGAGGGAACCGCGTAAGCGGTCATGTCGCCCGTGCTGTATCATCACTCTAACGCCCTTTCCCCCTAAAACTTTTAGTCATATTGTACTGCCTCAAGTTGCAAAAATGCTGAAAGCAGCGGGATACAGCATGGTCACTGTCGCCGAATGCCTCGGAAAGGAGCCCTATCAGAGCGTCGGTGAACCTGGAACTCCCGATGTAAGTAATGCGCAATGCACTTTTTTCCGGAGGTCCTTGCTTATATGCGGATATAGGGGGACTGGCATTGTTAAATTGGGGCTATCCTCAAATATCTCCTAAACTTCCACGAGGACAACTTTGGACTATGAAGAATTTTGCCGGGTATTCACCGGCGCCCGTTTACTTTCATTCTTTTGTTTCACGAATAACAGATCGAGTCATGATTTACGAACATTCCCGCTCTACTCTAATTCCCCGGACTTTTGTCATTTGGTCTTACTCCTTTGAATGACGAGTTTCCTCTCACGGACATGGCGGAATGATGGCTAGAGATGGCTAGGTGCTACGGCCTGCTCCAAGATCCGAAGGCTAGTTTTGCTTACATTGACCATATATGTGGCGGGATGGCGTCTCCTTGGCCTTCTTGAGTCGTTCTCGGGCCTAGAATATGGGAAAGAGCTCGTCTGTTGGTCGATAAGCCTTTCAGCAATGTAGACAGGGAGTTGTCAGTTTGTGGGTATCCTTCGCTTTGAACCCATGCTCATTGATTGGCAATAACGGTGAACCGGGTGGCCCTGAAGGCACCGCCAAAGTAGGTGGTCATACATTCTGAACCCTTGCCAAGGATCATCACTGATGTTCAAAATATGTCCCAATGGCTAAACGATGGACGGCAGCTTTACACCACTGAATTCCTCCCTTATGACCATGAGACTAAGTATGTGAGTAGACTGCACCCATCTCACGATGATAGCTAGCTCTCCATCTGTTATCGCTCGAAAATCGAGTTGTTGTAGAGATTTAAGCGCCCAGTAAGCGTTAGTTCCGGCGAGGCACGGCACGTCGAGCTCCGAATGATTAACTCTATTCCGTACACCCATGTCGGGCCATCTAGCCCTCAAGCCCAGCTCTGTGGTCATTCAAGAGCGCTCCAAAATCGCAGGGAAAAACTCTTCGAAACGTTACATTCCTTCTGTTCACTGCCGTCCTATCAATTCGCTCACCTCAAGCTTTCAATACAATGTCTATGACATTGTGGATAACATGCTGCCAGTCTAACCTGTCCCAGATTATCTAGACGTCAGGTAGGTACATGCCAAGCATTTTCGCTCATCAAAGCGGTGATATTTTCCCTTGGATCCAGTACTCAATCTGGTCGGCGATTCAGGTCAACAACTAACCCGGTTATTCCGCCACCGCATCTAGTCGAAAACGAAGCGGTACTCGCCTCCAGCGCTCAAACGCATTCCGATCACGTCTAGTTTTGCTGATCACTCACAGCTACATAGGGGGCACGAAAAGGATATATAAAGGGCATTTTTCAATCTGATTCCTTCACCGTCAGCGTCTTCGTGCACTTCTCTTCTCTTCAAATTCAAACATGAAGTTCGTAACAGCTACCGTTCTCCTTGCACTCGGAGCCTTCACCGTTGCTGCTCCACACGAGAAACGCCAAATGGCTGAGGTGATTACCTCCTGCACGCAACCCAACACTGTTGCCCTCACATTTGTGCGTACACTTCCTCTCCTAGAGGTGTTGTTGAACTTACCTAAACTTTTCAGGACGATGGTCCATGGAATTACATGTACGATGCTCGGTCACTTATTCGCGTCCTTGTCGTGGTTCCTCACAAATTGACTTCTCTAGCCGCGACATCAGCGATACCCTGACGAATAATGGTGCTAAAGGAACCTTTTTCTTCAGTGCGTGTCCTTCATAAACGTCGTATCTTTTCGCTTCTAATTCAGGTCATCCTTCCTAGACGGAAACAACTGTACGATCTTGGCTGTCTGAAACTGGTATCAGCCTCCTAAGATCTTGTCAATTTCAGGGGGATGCATCTACGATCAGAATCATGCGGATGGAATTCGCTACGTCTATGGAAAGGGACATCAAGTTGCCTCGCATACTTGGCGGCACGCCAATCTCGCAGAGTTGACTTGGGATCAGGGTATGACCAGTGCAGTCTTGACGCAAACGTTTCGTTCTAAAATTTCTTTTCTGTCCAGTTCACGATGAAATGTGGCGTGTCGAACGTGAGTTGTGAAATGTCTTGTTTCCTTTTTTTTTCTTAAACAAGTCCTACTCGAAACAGAGGCACTCGAGCGGATCGTCGGAGCCGTACCCGCGTTTATGAGGCCTCCCTATGGAAGCTATAACGATAATGTGCGATGGGCCTCTGCTGTTCGTGGCCAAGCCATTGTTAACTGGGACTTTGAGTAAGTTTCTTCTTATTGTTTAGCGGATTAGATGCTTATGAGATTATAGCTCGGGCGACTCAGCCGGCCAATCTGTTGCCCAACAACTCAGTAACTACAATAACAGGATCTCACAACGTCCCAATAGTATTCTCGCTTTGAATCACGAAACTTATGGTATGAATATACTCTCTTTCTGTTGATTTTTTAACTGATTTCTCTGCCGTAGCTTCTACCGCGTATGTTCTTCATGTCCCTTGAATGTCTTGGAAATGGCCTAACTTGTCATCTAGCTACGACGTTCTCCCTCAGGTCGTCCAGAGACTCAGGCAAGCCGGCTACAGAATGGTTACGGTTGCAGAGTGCCTCGGCAGGCAGCCTTACCAGCGCGTTGTTCAACCCGGAACACCCGATGTAAGTTTTGCAACCACAGTTCCCAGTTAACGTTCATCTCATCCTTCACAAGGGAAACTGGCGTTGCTAAACGGACTCTCACTCTCAATTCCCTTATTCACGGATTGATTAAATGCTTTTACGAATGGACCATGACTTTTATACGTATTTAAACTGGCTTTCGCAGCCTTGGCTTACTTTGGACGAAACGGACGGACGGAATTATGAGTACAAACGGTTTATAGACCGGCTTCTGCACGATGCTTTTGTACCTGTTTGCCTCTCTATCTACACTTCCATACGTCTTTATATTTATCCTTCAAGGCTAATAATAAATCAACTACTTGATCTCCTAGATTTCATACAGTCAGCTTATACGCCAGACCTTGCGTCATTCCGCAGCTCGCGACATGACCTGCCCTAAAGTTCCGTCCTACTCTTTGTCTCTCGACCATCATCATCAACGATGCCAGCAGAAGACACTCCACTCCTCCCTTCACCTCCTGCCAATCGAAAACTGAAACGTAAACTGAACGAGGATATCAACTCGGAGGCAGTCATACCGATTCTATCAGTGTTGAGCTTCACAACAGGGTTTCTGTGAGTATGTCTCGCAATACCGATCCCAAAAAAAAAATTTATTGGCTAAAAAAAGGGACGCTATATCCTATGCAACGCTATCAGTATGGGCCGGATTTCAAACAGGCAACTCACTCCAGGTGTCATTTTTTTTTACTGCCCAGGGTACTAGAGAGCTTGAGCTTACTGCCCAACCTAGCTATCTCTCGCCTTATCCCGCCTTACCGCAACCCCAAACTCTATCCCTTCCCACACCTCACGACTACAACACGCCTTCAGGCCAGTGGATCAAATAGCCATCGCCTCATTAGTATTCTTCAACATTGGCGCTCATCTCGGCGGATATTTCGGTTCGAAAAGAGTATCATTGATTCTGGGATCAGGGATTCAGACCTTATTGACCGTGATTGCCGCTGTGATTGTCATGGAAGCTCATACAACCACCCAATACGCCTCTTTATGCCTTATCGCCTTCACTCTTGGGATGCAAGGTATCCAAGCCAAAAAGTTGGGATCATCAGTATTCGGGACATCGTGTACGTGGTAACTCGGAGGGGCTTGGGACCGACCTTGAGAGTTACTGACATATGAATATCGCTAGTGGTACTCACCTCTGCTTGGGTTGAACTCA
Organism: Moniliophthora roreri; assembly: GCA_001466705.2. NCBI lineage: Eukaryota > Fungi > Basidiomycota > Agaricomycetes > Agaricales > Marasmiaceae > Moniliophthora > Moniliophthora roreri. The sequence continues at coordinate 55,389 of LATX02000023.1, read as the reverse complement.
TGAATGCCAATAGACGTAGTGTCATAAACAAATCCCTCCCGATCATTAGCTTGATTTTTGGAGGTTTCGTTGGAGGGGCGGTTCTCAGGTTCGCAGGAGCTGCCGCGGCCCTTGGAATCGTAGCAATGCTAAGAGGGTTGGTTACCGCTACGTGGTTTTTTGTGCAAGCAAAGGCTTGATGTATAAAAAAAAGTGAAAAAAAAAAATAAAAAATGGCTGACAAGGGGCGTAATTTATTGATATATCTTATACAGAGAATACCATTCGCCACGTCCGTGATCACTTTACACCCGCATCGACAAAGTTCTCGTTCAAGTCATAACTTGAGACTATGGATATTCGGACGACCAGGCAGCGGCTAGATTATCTTGATCACTATAAGGCACAAGAAGCACTAGTGAGCTCCCCTCACAACCGTCGGTTCGATAACGCTACCTAATCAACGTCATAAAAAGGGGGCCCCAGGGACCGATAGTACATCTAACCAACGCGAGATCGCGCAAGATGCTGGATGAAGGCAGTTGCTCTTTGTGGTCAGTCTCTTGTTCTATGACTGACACAAACGTACTTGTGGTAACGCTAACGATCAACCGGGTTCCCTTCCGTACACGTGTAAATCTTGCTTCGGCGTGGAGCCAAAGTGGAGCCCAAAGCCCAAGCCCAAGCCCCGTTAGATCGCGATTCTTATGCTTTTGTGACAGGAATGACTACTACACGGCCAGACGTTAATAGACGCCTTGTCTCAAAAGCCAATTGATACCCGACCTAAGATCTGGAAAGCAGCCCTTGTATGAAAACAGTTGGTAATTGCTCGGAATGATCGAAAAACTTCAGACCGTGCTTCAAAAACTCATCCAGTGATAAAACAAATTACAGGGCAAGTCAGCCGGAGTTCCGTAAACCGCTTGGAACATTGGGTTGGTGAGCATGAGCACCCACAGGAAGGGAGCGTGAAGTGTTCAACAGTGACAGTTCATGATATGTAGTACCCGACGGTGGATGCAGGTGAGCAAGAAGCTGTCGACGGTGCCATGGAAGTCGTGAGTCCGGTTGCTAAATGGGCCTGCTTCGAACTCACCCAGTTACAGAATGATGACAGGGCAGGGTTCCCAGGCCGTTTGATTGCTACAGAAAAGGGGAAGAGGAAGAACGCCGAACGTGAGGCTGCAGGTGCTGGTCGTGGTCGTGGTAGCGGAGGTGTTTTGACCTAAATGCCTATTATAAGTGAAAATTTGGCTCTATGGTTATTCTGTAAATTATGCATACCTTTCCGCGAAATTCTAACTGGTGTTGGTGATGTATTGGGACGCGTCTTGGGAGAGGAGTTTTTGCTCCCGTCGGCGCGCAGAGGAAAGCGTGACCTGCTTATGTCAGGTTGGGATTCCGAGTTCAATTTTTTCACTCTTCGCTCTTCCACAATGTCATCGGTGTGTCATATCACTCCGAATGCCACTGGATGATAACTCTTCATATCTAAGCACGGTATGCTTCCGGAAATCTGGGCTAACCTGTCAAGATTGGTTCAAGTACACGATAACAGCAAGACATGGTCCCAATTGGCGGGTTCCCTCCACTGTCAGTGCGGTTTCTGTCCTATCTCGAAGGGTGTATATATCTGATATTCGCAGGATACCACATTGCTACTCTTCCCAGAGTGTTTAGCAGCAGGAAAGCCGGGAATAGACCGCGTTTTTCCTTGCAGGATGAGTTTCATACAGACCGACATTCTNTACTTTTCGCAGTCAGTCGGCTCACCTTCAAGCATGGTTTCCCCTTCCCGAATGCTCAAGAAGTTCAGCTTCATCTTCGCAAGTTGTTGTTCCCAAGCCCCGTCGCCTTCTTGTCTCAGGTGTCTGAACACTGATCAACCTCAACATATTGTCAAGCTCACAATTTGATGTGTCGTCGGCTTCAACTCTAATGTGTCTGGTCCAGCAAATTCTCAAAGTTACCCATGTCGATCTTCCCGCTCAAGTGGTTTCTCATGAAAACGGCAAGTTATCACTCTGGGGTGCGCTTGTCTTCAAGTCTCACGCATCTTGTCAACAACATATCAAGTTCTTCAACTCCAGCAATTCCTCAAAATATGGAAATTGCTTTCTGCTCGACCAGCGTCTCATCAACACCTCCATCGCTGTTAAGACCTTCCTCAGGCTCCGCGTTATCATTACTGCAAGTTCATCAAACCCACCCTCAAGTGTGTTGACATCAATGCCGCAAGTTCTCATGTTCGAACACTGTCTGTTTCAGTCCTTAGGTATCTCGTTTCACGGTATACATCAAATCGGTGCACCTTCATCTTTCCCTGTTAATGGCCTTGTGATAAACGCTGGTACTGGTCAATCCAGAGCGCCGTCGTCAACACGGGGTGGAATTGGCGCCTCTCTGTCTCACTCAAGGGGAAGCCGACAGTGTGTTGTCAAGGTTGTCAAGGACTTTTGTGCAATCACTTTAGCATAACAGGTGTAGTGATACTTTTGTCGTCAATGTTCTCTTTCACCACGCTGATGATTTACTGATCGGGTTTGTGATGTGTGGTTTCATGGTTGGCATGCAGGGCTTTGGAGCAAGGGTCAGTTGGATTAGCAGTGCTGGAGAGTCTGTATTGTACCAGTGTAGCACGATTAATATAGATTGCATAGTCAGTTTACAGTAAAAGCAGAAAGGAACGGGAGTGGTATAGAACGGAAAGAGCCACCCGAAATGGTGTCATACTGGGTTAACACAACGCTTGTGAAACAATGGGTCTGAGCGTGACGGGTGCGGAATTGGAAATTCTATTTTTTTGAGCCTTGTGTGAACTGGGTGACGCAGGGCTTGAACCGGCTCTGTTCAAGCGTTGCTTGAGTGAACCTTCCGGCTGTGTAGTTCCCTTCGCCGACGGTATATATGGAGTTACTTGGTGCCGTGTGCCCAGGGGTTGGGTCTATGGGGCATTGCCAGTAGACGGCCATTGGAGTCCGAGTCAATTTTTTCCGCATGATTCAGGTGGTCCGCCGAGTTACCCTCTTCAGAAAGCACACCGGTTCTCCTATGCATCGGGCATATTGGGTGGTTGCTTTCTCCTTTATGCCAAGTCTGAAGTCATGACAAAAGTATGGGAACCTGGTTACCTGGTGAAGGACCCCTGAAAGCGCTGGGGGGGGGGGACCGCGTTTGACCGTTCGGACAAAAATTTTGGCCCGTGCTTCGGGTGTACAAATCGGATGTGACACGCTCTCGGGTTACCGTTCTCCTGGTGATCGTCTTGGAGGGGAAGAATATTTCGGATTCGCTAGGTACAGCTCGCAAAAAGGATTTGGTTACCCTATGCTGTTCCCGTAGAAAGCGTCTACGTACAGCGGATCTTGGTTTTCACTTTACATATAGCCTCCGCAGAAGCGCTTCAAGTGGACAGCCACAGCCGCAGAACTACAGTAATCCGAATCATTTTGGCGCCTTGCTGGAAAAGCATCTACTTAAACCCGCGGGCCGAAACGGGCGTTGTATGTCCGTTCGTTCATTATGTACGCCAATCAATGAATAGAAGAACGAACAAATCACAGCGTTTTCGGAATCCAAATCTCGAACACAGAAAGTTCTCATAAGCGACACTGGCCGAGGTCTTGCCGACTAAGCTTTCCGTTCATGTTATTGCGCGGATACTTTGAAAAAACATTCGGAAATAGTTTTTTTTTCCCTTCCTTGAGGACAAGGTTTTCCAAAAAAACGCTGTAATCGCTTCATGGATGGTTCCCGGGATCTGATAACTTCTGTCTTCCATATGTAGATTGACCACTACTTCGATTACTGAACGTCAGTAAGGAGAGCACACGGCCAGAAACGGAGATGCCGGTGAATTTGCCGTTTTTTCCGATCTCGTCATCAGCGACAAATTGCGATCAGAACAACACGGTCAAGGCGCGTTATAAAACCCATGCAGCAATTCATTTTCCTTTCCTTCTCTCATCCAATCACCTCTTTTTTTTTTTTTTTTTCTTTCCCCCCTCCCAACCTCTCCCCCACACTCTCTTTATCATCCCTCCCTTGTCGAAATGAAGTTATCCGCCCTCACCATCGTCTCTGCTCTCTCACTCGGCGCTCTAGCTGCTCCACATCACGCCAAGAGACAATCAGCTGCCGTATACACCAAATGCACCGTACCAAACACCGTGGCTTTAACATTCGATGATGGACCATACATGTACATGGACGACATTGTCAACACTTTGAATAATGCAGGAGCAAAGGGAACCTTTTTCGTCAGTACGTATATCCATTTTTAGATATATTATATTTACTGGACACTGACATGACAAACGGCCAGACTACCAGAACTGGGATTGCATCTACAACTATCAAGATCCCCTTAAACGTGCATACCAGTCAGGACACCAACTCGCTTCTCATACAGCGGCGCATAAGCATCTCACCGAGCTCAACTGGGATCAACGTGAGTCTTTTTTGATCTCACTTTTTGTTTTTCCCCTTCGTGGTTGACCATATAGCAATATTATAGTTCACGATGAAATGTGGAAAGTAGAACGTAAGAAGGAATTCGACACGTTTTTTTTTTGGAAGGTCGACAGTATCGTTCTGATGAATCCCTCATACTGGTTAGAGGCTCTCGAGAGAATTGTTGGTGTTACTCCTGCTATGATGCGCCCACGTACGTATCACCATCTTTCCCCCCCTCCCGCTCTCTAATTTCACTAATAATAATAATATAATATACAGCTTATGGCGAATACAACGATCTCGTTCTACAAGTCGCTGCTGCCCGTGGTCAATCCGTCATCATCTGGGACTTTGAGTTCGTTTCTCTCCCCCCTCTTCTCTCGTCTCCCTGATAAATTCATCAATCCTTGACAGCGTCCGAGATGCTACCGGCGATCCATCCCGTACCGTCAATGATCAGCTCAGCGATTATGGTCACCTGATCTGGGACGTTAGACCCGATAACATCCTCACGCTTAATCATGAAGTCAAAGAACCGACTGCGTATGTCTTTTTGTTCGGCTCATGATCGGTTTAGAACTTGTCCTCTTTTTTGATAGGCACACTATCCTTCCTCAGGTCGTCCAGTGGTTGAATCAGCGTGGATATAAGATGGTCACTGTCGCTGACTGTTTGGGTATACAACCCTACCAGAGGATTGAACAGCCTCAACAGAACGATGTGAGTCCTCATATCTTGCCGAAAGCGAAAGAATGAACGCTGATATAATTAACCTACCCAAGGGATCGTGGCGCTGCTAAAGGGGGGGGGGGTTGTTCTCGACTCGAAAGACTTTTAAAGTCTCCCGTATCGCTACTCGAACATTTCTTTACTACCACACCTCGCCCACTCTCGGACAAAACTAGATACTTTAATTCTTAATTATTTGACTCGCGCGTTCTTTTTAGTTGTTTTTTTTTTTTCCCTTAGAACTGGCAGAACATTGGGGATTCACGTCAATTGGGTACTCATGCGGATCAATGACTATTATGCCGGAACTTGCTCAAATAAAAATGTGACTTTGAATCATTTGGGATCCTAGTAAACAACAACAGCAACAACATTGACAACAATTAATCCACAGACAACAGTCGTAACCAAAAGGAAGGTCCGTCACACCAAAAACAAAATAAAGTCCAAGAAAGAGTGTCCAATGTCCAAGAAAAAAACGAGGGTGAGTTTTTTTTTTTCAACAAGTCCATTCTTAACATTGCCAGCTTCCCTATAACCAACCGAACCATTAAATCAATCCATCATCGCGCCAAGAATTAAAAAAAAAAAAAAAAAAAACCAACTCACATCGTTCTGTTGAGGTGAACCAACGTTTTGATAAGGCTGCATACCGAGACATTCAGCGACAGTTACCATCCTATATCCTCGTTGATTTAACCATTGGACGACTTGCGGGAGGACAACGTGGCTATATTATCATTAGCCCCCCAATCAAATCAAAAAAAAAAAAAAAAGATATTTAGGGTTTTTTTTTTTTTTTCACTTACGCAGTATCATCGTTGAATTCATGATTCAAAGCGAGGATCGTGTTGGGTTGAATATCCCAGATCAAGTGTCCGTAGGCGCCAAGTCTGTCAGATGCAGATGGAGGGACGTCATCGCCGTCATGAGAGCTAATAAAGCGCGTGCGCGTGTGTTATGAGAATATAATATGCAAAAAGAAAGAATGTGTTGGACACACGTACTCAAAGTCCCAATTGACGAGGCTCTGACCACGGACAGCAGCAACTTGTTGAACGAGGTCGTTATAGGAACCAAAGGCTGTATGTAATATAGAGACAAGTCCTCAGCTAAAATAGGGAAAATACAGGGACAGGGGAAATTGTTGACGTACGAGGACGCATAAAGGCCGGTGTAACACCGACAATACGCTGGAGCGCCACTAATACACATCAGAAGAAAAAAAAAAAAAAAAAAAAAAAAAAAAAAAGGAGGTTAGATTCTAACACGCGTTTGTATCAGCTTTTTCTTTTTTGAAAAACACTCACGTTCGACTTTCCAGAATTGATCATGGACTAAGGGGGGGGGGGATTTTTGGGATCAGCTTTTGTGTAAAAGAAGAAAAAACGCGAACGACATACGCGTATCCCAATCCAAAGTTGCAAGATCCCAATGAGACCAAGTATGCGAAGCAACTTGGTGACCTGCATTATACGCGTACTTTACTTGATCTTGCATATCGTAAATGCATGCCCAATTGTTCCCGTCTAGAACCGTCATCAGTATGAGAGAGAGAGAAAAGGCCAAAAAGCCAATATATATACACGCAACTGAAAAAGAACGTTCCCTTCCCGCCAGCATTGGTAAGGGTATCACTAATCTGTTGCATATTCCACCATGGACCATCATCAAATGTAAGAGCGACAGTGTTGGGTTGTGTGCATTGTGTATAAACAGCCGCTCGTTGACGCTTTTCGTTTTGAGAAGGAGCAGCGAGGGAGAGGGAGAGTGTACCGAGGGAAAGAAGGGTAATAGCCGTTGCAAACTTCATTTTTTGTGNCCCCCTGTCATTGTGCTTGCATCGGAATTGTGGCCCTCTCGTCGTCGTTTCTCTCTTCGCACCGAGTGCTCATCTTCTTCCCCCCCCCCTAACCCGGATCAACATAAACCTGCCCGAATGTCCGATACGGGCTCTAAAGACCGTCTCGGTCGAAGACGCGTATTGATGAAAAGCTTTTTTTCCATCATCAAACTACCCATATGCAACCATGTCGAGGCGGCGATTAAACGCATCAAAAGAATCACCGCTGAAAGACAGCCGACTCTGAAACCCATCAATTTGCGTTGAATAGAGTGAATAGAGAAGGAAGGAGAATCTGAAAATTTTTGCGAGAATCAACTTGTCAAATATGCCGTAATGACTTACTAGAAGCCTCGTGTTGCGTGTGGTGTCGACGCAAGCGAGTCAATGACGGAGCTTCCAAGGTTCCAAATAAGAGAGAGAGGGGGAGGGGAATTTCAGGAGTTGACAAGATGAAGGGAAGAATCCCAATCCATGTGGTATGGATTTTTTAAAAAAAAAAAATGCCGTCAGGCTGTAGAGGAGGGAATCAGTCGATGGTGTCCACTCGATCCTTACGATATGCTAAGTAACACTTCCTGTCGATTTGGGAGCAAGAAGGAGGGACGCTGCTGTTGACTTGACGAGATAGCAGGTCCGTTTCCGGGCGTCATCGACAAGTAAAATAAAAATAGATTCAATTGTATAATAAAGCTCGGGGTCGGGGTACGTTACCCATTGAACCGTCGCCAACCGCCAACCTCCCTGCTTTGATAGAGGTCGAGGTCGAGATCGAGACCTAGAGAGAGAGAGAGAGGCATTATTGTCAAAGGACACTCGCAAAAAAAAAAAAACTTGAAGGGTGCAAGCAATCTCCCCTCGTGGAGACTCGAAGAAGCCGTTGTTGGCCGGAGCTTCTAGAGTCGACGTCTGTCTTTAAGCAACTTGCCAATATCGCGATAAAGGTCTTGTGAGCAGTGACCACACGAAAAAAAAAAAAAAAAAAAAAAAAAAAAAAAGGTGCTTGCTACTGTCATGTTCCAAGTTATACCGAAAGCTGACTAGAGCAGGTATTTAGAGATGGGTACTATGCGGGGGGCGGGGGATCCCACCGTTCACCTTCCATTTCTTTTCTTTTCTCTTTTTTTCTTTTTCTTTTTTTTTTTTTTCCGAGATACTAAAACGACATCTTTGATCCTTTCCTGTCAACCTAAGGAAAAAAAAAAAAAGAATCTAGTGATTCGAATGCCCCACTTGCGACCATAACGCATCATGTATCATGATAGATGGATAGATGGGAGTACGACGAAATCATGATAGATAGATGGACAATGACTTGTTGATCGTTGTCCGTTGTCAAGAAGGATACAGCAACAAAAAGGTATATAAACCACCTCGTCAGACGAAAATACCTTCCACTCAAGTATCACAATCACAACAACATTCATCCAAAAATCCAATGCAATAATTCGCTCCACGCAGAGGAGAAAAACTAGGCACATGAGAAGTAGGTAAAGAAAAAAAAAAAGGGGCGAGGAAAAGGGGACGTATAGAGCTATATACAACATTACAAAATCGTGGATGGACATAACAACCAAAAAAATTTTAACAAACAATTTTATCCGGATAAAAATGATTGACGATTCTTTCTCGATTCTTATTTAAACCTGCATCCAACGACCAGACGAGCCAACAATGCTGCACAAACTCCCAAGAAAAAGTAGGAAGAAAGAGGAGGAAAATCGAGATGAGATAAAAAAAAGATAAAAAAAAAAAGAGGAGTAGATGAGGGGTATGCAAGAGTCGAGTCGATAACGTGCAGGAAATATAGGAGTTAGGTTAGGCGGTAAGGTAAAACGACAAAAATACCAGCGACGTCAAGTCTCATTAATATCGAGATACCAACGAGGGGGAAAGCAAAAAGAGGCCATCATTCAACTTAATGAATGCTCCTCTTGGCATATCTGGCAGCAGCATGAGCAGCTACAGCGCGCTTTTGGAAAGCACGGCCAGAATTGGTGCTACGACGGCTGACGGAACGACGTCTGCGGCAGGTGGCACCATTTGAGCCAGTGGAAACCGGGGAACCGTTGTTGTTGTTGTTGTCGGTTTGGTTGCCGTTGTTGGAATTGTCGGTGGTAGTGGTGTCGGTGTTACCGTTGCTCTCACCACCGTTGTTATTGTTGTTCTCGCCACCGTTGTTGTTATTCTCGCCGTTGTTGTTGTTGTTCTCGCCGCCGTTGTTGTTGTAGTCGCCGCCGTTGTTGTCGTTGCTACCGGTGGTGGCGCCACCATTGTTGTCGTTGTTACCGGTGGTGGCACCACCATTGTTGTTGTTCGAGTTGTCAGAGCCAGTGCCGGCGTTCTGGTTGGAGTCCTGGTTTCCAGTCTGGGTGTTGCCATTGTTGTTACCGCTGTTGTTGTTGTTGTTATTGTTGTTGGAAGAGGAGCCATCCAAAGACAAAACAGCAGGGCCGGGGTCAGTGAAAGGACCACCGTTGATCACGTTGTACCGGGCAAAGTCGCCGAAAGGCTGGTAGAGCCTACATGAAAGGAGAAAGCGATAAGCAACAAACACACATAATACTTCATAGGTATCAAACACTTACTCTCCAGCCTTGACACCACCAGGTAACGAAGCGGAACCACCGTTGACAACCTCAACCTGAGCGCAAGCAGCGTACAACTGAGGACCGCTGGTAGAGTCACCATCCTTGAGAGGGTTATGGAGTGCAATAAGCTGTCAAATGCCAAGCGTCAACAATAATTCCACACGTCAATAAACATCATAACGTACTTCGCTTCTTAGGAGGTATTGACCAGGCTTGAGGTTGGAAGGAACTTGAGTAGTCCACTTGGAATCGCTCTCGATCAACTTGGCCAAACCCCATTCACCCTGAGTAGCACGGTAGGGCTCGGGCTTGCTCGCAAGACCATCACGAAGTTTCTGAGTGATGGAAGTGCCCATATCGATACCGAACAAGTCGAGCTTGCTCCAACCGGCTTGGCTAGCATCAAACGTGCGACAATCACCATTTGTGCACTCTGCAATGTAATCAGCTACCGTTCCCTGTCTAAACAGCCGCCGTCATCAGGTTAGCCGAACCGCAAACATGTTACCGAAACAACTCACCCGTGCACCCACGAATTCTGTCCAAAACCAGCGTTCTGAAGCTCAGGAGTGGCGCCATCCCATCGCCAAGTGAAGGAGTCACCAGCGTTAAGCTTGATGACACCAGGGGCACCGGCAGCGCCTTCACAAGCCATCTTGCTGTAAAGGTACAAAAAAAAGACACACGGTCAGTATACACCGCCATCTCCACCACCAAAACAGGTCGGAATTACGCACTTGTTGTCAGCAAAATCTTGCTGGTAAACAAAAGCCTCAGCGTCGGAACGGTAGGTCTTGCGGATGGGAGTGTTGGCATTCTTTGAGTCTCCGTCGTAGTAAATCTAAAAATAGCACACATGGGCGCACGTTAGATCCGACGAACTGAACGACGACGACGACGACGTACATTGGGAGCATCATAACGCTGGCCATTGACTTCGACGTATGCGGGTTGACCATGGGCGTTGACGAGGGGAAGCAAGGCGGCTGCGACGGTAAGAGCGGAAGCGAGCTTGAGGACCATATTTGAAAATTGTTGTTCTAGTTTTGGTTGGCGGTCGTGATAAAAGAAGGTGAGATTCAAGTACAACCCGCTAGGGAGAAAAGACTGTGTAGAGGACTCTGTTTATAAACGAGAGTCGAGATTGTGACGTGGGGGTGGGTGAAGGGGTGGAGAGGGGAATTGAAGCGGGTGTAAAAGGTTTGGTGATGGTTAAGAGCAGAAAACCTAGCACAAATATATTTGGTTTCGTTGCTATCCGCCGGTCTAAATCAATGATCTCGGCCGGCAATTGTCTGTTCCTTATGGTAATTTTCCGGCGCCCGGAACAACTCGTGGCCCTGCCATCAGTTGGGCCATCGGTTTCCCTGTTGTCTCTTGTTCTCTTGTTCTCTTGCCTTGTTCCTTGGACCGTTGACAGTGACTGTGTACACGCACGAATCATTAATATTCTCAGTCACTCTCGTCTCTCGTGCACTTAACACCCCAACCCTTTTAGGAGTTTAGCTCGACAGACAGAAATTTTACTTTTTGCGTAATCACTACTCCTCAGAGTCATTAACGCTTTTTTCTTGGTTCCTGATGAGATGTCCATTGACCCTGGGCTGGATCCTCATTTACCGCAGCCAACCTGCTCGGGCAACATAACCCTTTCAATTCATTCATGAGTATCACTCTACGTGTACCGCTCTTGGCTACGACGACGGTGCCTATCACCTTACCCCTACCCTTCAACATGTTCCCAGAATCCCGAATCACCGCTCACGTAGCATCGTTTGATCATCATTACCTGGTTACAAAAAAAAAAAAATAGACTCATATAAGAATCCACGTACACCTACTCCCTTTCTCAATTTGAATCGCATTTCCAGAAAAGTCTATCTACAAGCTTCGCCTCGTAACCCACGGATCCAGAGGGTTCTGACTGGCTGTTTTGGGTGGGGGGCACTCCACTTTACTTTGGGGGGAGGATCGTATCGCGGCATAGTTGACATATGCAAAACTGACAGTGACGGTGAGCGCAAATAATATTACTTCATGAATCATTCTACTTGGACAGCGGATGACTTTGCCGGCGTGAAACGAGTGCGGGTTCTAGTTGGGATGCAAGTCCTCAAGTGTACGCCTCTTCGCATGGGGCTACTTCATATCTATATTCTAGAAGCAAGTTGCTAGTCTCGCGGAATCCTTTCGACGCGTAGCATCTCTTCGAAAATGGAGTTTCAAGTTTACTGTGTACGCAACTCCGATCCTTTAAGCTCTGGTTTTCGCCGCGGAAACGCTCATTTGCAACCAGTCCTTTATTATAATGTGGGCTTGCAACTGCCTATGTACTAGTTTCATAAAACACTACATACTGGACCGAAATGACCTCAACGTTTCAACACCACGGCATCGCAGCCTAACATGCGACACGGTCGCAATGTTGACGTCTTCTCCGTAGCCGTAGCCTAGCAACAACATCGTTACCAGGGCGCCAAGGGCTCGGCGATCGTCCTTTTCATATTCTTCCACAAGCCTTCCTCTTTCGCTTCCAACCCAAAGGAGTAAATTTCAACACCTTCACACCTTCACCCCTTCCACACACGTTCTAAAATTAGCATAATGATACGCATCAAATGGAGCCGAGTTGAAAAATTCACTTCAACGTTCCAAAGTACAGCATGCGCTGACGTCGACACGGTTTTCGCTTCGCAACAGGTGGAGCTCTACATACTTCCGTCAGGAGTAGCGCCAGAAAGGTGCTCAAACTCCAAGTTACAAGGTTGAATTTTTTTTCTTAAAGGGTCGGAACACCCGGTTGAGCACAGATACCGAGTCCCGACGATGACGTGGGAAAGAGAAAAAAGTCCTGTTGTCCACAACGACCATGATGTTGCTCGAGAGTTCTTGTTTGTTGTTCGGTGATGCTGGTGAGCTTCTCTTTGGTATGTGTATAGCGCTCCTTACTGATTCTCTTCATCCCTCCCGAAGCCGGTTGACGTCTTCGGTCGATGACGATGAAATATTCAAGGCTAAACCGATCTCCGAAACTATGTTAAACATACCGCCTCCGCTCGGTGATCACATGTTTTGCACAGTCAGACATTAAAGAAAAGGAAGTTGCTTCATACCCGCCGTTGGCGCACAACTTTGGCGCAAGGTAACATTGTCAACTCCAGTTAACTCGCCATCCATCCACTGACAACTTATTCAGCAGCAACGATGAAGATCAAACTATCACTCTCCTTCACTTTCCTCCTTTCTTCCCTCACCTATGCCACTTCCACTTCAAACTACATCTCAGGGAACTACTCCCTCCAAATGGCCTATAGCACCTATACCCGCCAACAAGGCATCATAACCGGCACCGGCGGTCCCAGCGAACTCCTCCAATCCGGTATCCTCCAAAAAGCCTTTACAAAACTAGTTCATCAATACCCAGGCGACAGATACACCTCCACTTACAACGAATACCTCACCGACATGATCAGCTCTGCCGTTTTCCCCGTTTCCGACGCTCAAAAAGACATTGGATACCCTCTCGATCGATTCTCAGTCGGCAATGGCTTGTTAAACAAATTCGAAGAAACGCAAGACGACAAGGAGAAATACGGTCGTGCATTCCAAGCATTACATGAATCTATCCATCTTCAACCTAGGAACGACCAGGGTGGTTTATGGTATTACAACGTTTACTCGAATTGGTCGTATCTCGATGGGATGTACTCTTTTGCGCCGTTTTATGTGCCCTATGCGGTAAAGCATGAGAATGGGAACGTAACGGCTATTTTGGCGGATGTGATCAAGCAGTTTGATTTGCTTTGGGAACATTGTCGGGATAATAGGACAGGGTTGCTCGTTCATGGGTATGACGCGTCCAAAACGGCGGTTTGGGCGAATCCAGAGACGGGTGCGAGTCCGCATGTGTGGGGGAGGAGTTTGGGGTGGTATGCCATGGCGTTGGTGGATACCCTCGAGTATCTTAATATTTGGGCGCAGAGTGGGATGTTGAGCGGTGATGCGCTTGTTGGGTGGCCTGATCTTCAGGAAAAGTTCAAGTGTTTGGTTGATGCGCTGGTGAAGAATGTCGATCGGGATTCTGGAGGGTGGTGGCAAGTCATTGATGAACCGGGCAAGGAAGGGAATTATATCGAGTCTAGTGGGACAGCGATGTTTGTTTATTCGCTGTTCAAGGGTTCCAGGCTGGGATACTTGCAAGATGGAACGAATGCGACGCAAAAGGTGGATAATAAGAACGCGTCGAGGTATACGGATGTAGCAGGAAAGGCGTATGAAATGCTCGTGGATAGGTTTGTGGTGAAGAATGGGAATGGAACGTTGGGGTGGAATGGTACGGTTACGGTGTGTAGCTTGAATTCGACAGCGTCGTATGAGGTGCGTGGCTTTCTTGTACTTTCATCATTTTCGCTGTGACTAATATCGTTGACGTGCAGTACTATGTCGGCCAACCATTGTTCTACAACAGTCCGTTGGGCATCGGAGCGTTTATACTGGCTTCGTTGGAGTATGAGAGGTTCCATAATGTGACTTCGGACGTTCCCTGGACACCGCTCCTATAGAAGCTTTATTCTTTTTTTGCCTGAGACACTCGATTAAAATTCTTTGCGATTACCGTTCCTTACTCTACCAGACAATCATTGTTAGATGTCTAGAACCATAATCGACTTTCGTTCGTTCGTTTCTCAACTTTTTGAAGGTGCCTTCTTTCTTAGACCGGTCTGAACGACGCTGATAACAATCCCGACTTCAACGGTATGTATACTCCCCTCGCTACACAATCGGGATTCGGACCGAGAGATGGGTCCTTTCATCGTGTATGTTCGTCCCTGGAGCCTACTCATTATCCAGACCCTAGGCTAGTCCATATGGTCGTCAGAAACAGTGACTCTGAATCTTACATGAATAATGCATTGTTGCTACTTACTGTACACTATCGTCTACACAGGGAGTGAGGCCATATATATACAGACCCGCACCATAGGAAGAAAAGCAAACGACAAGTTTGTTCGGATGGTGGGCGCTTAAGCTAACGCGGCGATGTCCCCCAAATCGGGAAAAAAAAGCTGTTGTTCTCTTTTCAACTCACCACTTTGGTTCCCTTCGCACCGTCACCATCCACTCCTGGTCACTAATCTTTGTCAACGCCGTTGGCACCGGTCAAGACAAGTCAAGATCGTCTTCTGAGGCTTGGATTAGACTGATGGAAATTACGAAAAAGGAAGAATAGAGGGAATACCGCAGCGACGGAGGTGAGTCAGACCCTTCACAATTGTACGTGTGCTTACGCTAATAACTCTAGCCTTCCAGAAAATAGAGGATGTAGACCCTCACTACTGATCTGCACTCTGCAATTAATTCATGTCCTGTCAATAAATCACATTTACCTTTGCAACGTTCGATGAACGAGTCCTTCTCGTGGTATAGAATCCATCAACTTCAAACCTTCCGCGACACACGAGTGAACTAGCCCTCTTTCTGCATAGAATATGCTGGGTGTCAATGATATTATGTCTATGCAAAAGGAAACTGGGCCAATTCACCCCCTTGAAGGTTCGGATCCCGTTCATCTCTCCATCAGGGCTGAAAGTTGGGGAAATCGCAGGTAATGCGTACCCCCAAATGCTTGACAGGAACATGTTTTGTCATCGCTTGGGAGAAAAGGAGGACTGAACGTCTCCTACCTTTCCATTCGAAGCACCGCAAGACATAATCGCTCGTTTGCATCGAGCCGCGAGTTCATTCGGCTCACGAATCATCACGAGGCTTTGAAGGATTGTGTAACTAGTCAAGTGTTCGGAAGCATCACATTCTACCACGTAAAGTCGAATGGAGGCATCAGTCCTCCTGCGGCCCTGGGTGAGACTTGTCTGAAGCTCGTGACCCAGACCGACAGACAGAATGCATATCTCTATACCTGTTCGGTGCAGTCCCGCAAAGTCTTGCGTTGAGCCGATGTAGGGATTGCCCTGTATGTGTATTTGGACACTGCTATACAAAGTGCAGCACCATTAAGGATACATTTGTCCTTATCCATAACGTATGGGTTGCTCGTCTGACTCTGAACGATTACGGCGACATGCGTACGTCCATACTTGCTGCTCGAGAGAAGTGAATGAGCTCACTCACAATGAAACAGACACATTTTGATCTTGGGGTGCTTATGGAGTGCGAAGATGGCAGACGCAAGGTCGATGGACAGACCAAAAGCATTATATCCCTCAGAGGACCGTTCTGTCTTTCAAGGTTAGTAAGTCATTCTGAATAGTGGATGGCTAAAAGGGATTAATGAACTTGAAGATGAAAATGGGATAGGAGTGCGGGTCTTTCATATCATCACCAAAACTGACAAGAGGTTACAACACTGATAGGATGGTATGTAACATGATACATACCTTATACAATGGCATATAATTATTATGCCCTTTATAACAAGGCTACATGGTGTTGTAAGACCCACAACATGAGGCAGGACATTACAGGGATTGCAATGAGATGTAGGTGTTATATTACATTACAGGCAATATACTGTGTTACAGGTGGTATATTGTGTTATATGTGTTCTACAATGTATTGCTAATCCTAGATGCAGCCCTGCTTCAATTCAATCCAAATGAACAGGGAAAAGAATCATATATTGACTCCAAGTACATACATATATACAGAGTAAAGTATTACTAGCAACAATGATATCTGTACAACCCTGGAATCCCCTGCTACAACCTCCATATTCACAGTGGACAGGTGTCTAAAGGTAAGAATGAGTAAATATGTTACTAGAGAAAAATCCATAAGAGCAAACTTACCGAACCATATGTCATGGAGAGCAACACTGGTGATTGAAGAACCTAAGACAGTATCATTAGTAAATGAGATAGAAGAGCAAATGATGGAGGCAGACCTTATATGGTCATATAAGGGCACTGATAATAGAGTGAGTTTGATCATACACAACATAGGATTTGACTTGTTGGACCTAGGCTTGAAGATGTAAGAATCTATGTTATAAGATGAGCTATTAGAGACATACCTTCTTTCAGATGGCATCTGAGTACTCATGTTACCAATGGGTGTAGCTGGAGTGTTGGTGGCATTGTGTTACACCCATACTTCTTGGCTGAGAACCCTTGTATAAGGTATTGGGGCGGCTAACCCTGCATACACGTTCCTACCCTTGTGTTCCTTCTGTTCTCTGCAATTCTATACCTGCAGCACACTCTCTTGCAGCATGTTCCACAAAGTCCTCATGTAGGTACATGTGCTGGCCTCATTGCCATAGTCTACTTAGTATATAAGATGCATGTATAATACTGCAATACCCAAGTAGAAGATTAACATTGTTCTACGCAATCTTCTGTCTGAATCACTCCTTGCATGAGACCCCTCATCTCATGTGACTCCTTGCCATAGGCAGTAGGGCTGTTGCCAATAGCTTCAGCAAACACACCTGTGTATGGTACTCCTCACATGACTTTCCCTAGTCGTTCGGCCATGCTTCCTGTTCCTCCCACATAGTCCTAACACATTGACAGACATTGTTGATAGCATCAGCAGCAGTGAGAGCAGCAACATGGCACATGATGTTGAGGACAATGATAGTGATGCATCAGACAGCATCAGTGTTATTGGGGAATGCTGTCAAGGGCTTTGGCATTGAGCATGGTGTTGGCAGCAGTGAGAGTGGTGATATGGCACATGATGTTAGTTGTGTTGCTGGCAGTGATGCATCAAACAGTATTGAGGAATGTTGTTGAGTGTGTTGCTGGCATCAAGAATAGTGTTGGTGTTGTTGGTGGTGTGGGCATCAGTGGTGGAGATGGTGATAGTGGGGATGACAATGGTGGAGACAGTGGTGGGGATGATGGTGGAGATGATGGTGGAGATGATGGTGGTGGTTAAGAAGAAAGAAGCAGAGTTTGAAAATTTGCCACATGTTGGAATTTAAGGTCTGCTTTGGAGGGGTCTTCAGGCATGTGATCACCCAATTTATTTTGTTTTCCTCACCTGATAGCGACACTGCATCACTCATGCAACCCCTTATATTCCAATGGTATGCTACATAACACAATATAATCTCTGGAATTCAACATAACATGTGCAACTCAATATAATGCCTGCAATATGTTATAATGCCCTGTAATTATTACAAGGCATTATATCAGATATGTAACTTAAGTATATTACTATGAAATAAATACATAACATTCTGACTATGATGTACCTATCTAGAACAATTACAGGCTGTTGCATTTCATGGTAACACCCTGTAACCTGTTGCAGCAGCCTGTCAATTTTTGTGATGATATAAGGACCCTGGATGAGTGAATAATCCCTCAAGCTCTACTAGAGTTCTCAACTTCCCATTGATTCTTCAAGCATGCCTCTCAAAAGTGGTCTCTACTACATTCAAAACCATGGGGAATACATTGGCCATTCAGATGAAAAATCACCCATTCCACAGCATGTTATTGTGCTTCCTGGAGGTGTCCAAGCCCCTAAGGTTTGTTATAGCTTTGCTTAGCATCAGCCTAGAAATTACTGATTGTTTTTACAGTGGTTGATTGAAAACATTGACTTGGACAACAATCGCTATATTATTAGAATTGAGAAGCCTGTTGGTTCCTTTACTGAGGCCACTCAGGTTGATAACAAAATCTTTGTAAGGGCTTTGAAACCTGATCCTGACACCTGGTATATCATACCTGATGAGCAGGGAGGCAAAGATAGTTATGTGTATGTGTCATGTCTCTCTACCTAGATCATGAAAAATTGACATGCAATTTTTGCTTAGTATTACAACTTTAGAATGCTATGATGGCTGGGTTGCTCCTAAAGACCCAGAGTCAGAGGACCAGGTGAGTATAGATCTACAAATAAGCAATGCATATTCATGACTTCATTGCTTTGAAGATTCTGTGCCAATAATTGACAGTTGGGTTGTCTGAACTGCCCTTCTACCTACCAGAGGAGACCTTCCAGTTTTCCCATGTTGATGAATAAGGGTCTGGGAACACCTGAATGTTGCAACATGGATATCTTGGAAATTCTCAAAAATTCTCTGTATAAGTAGATATGATGATGGTAAATTATGTTGGCCTCAAGTTTTTTGCTGATAGTTGAAAAACAAGGAACTTTGACTCAGACCACTTGTTGACCACTTCTTGTTAGGCTGGATAAGATTTTGGTGGGCATTATTAGATAAGGGATTCAGCATTGAACAGGCCCCTGGAAGCTTCCTGAGGGATCAGTCTGAGAAATACTGTAGCATTTTATTCATTTTGAATGGCTATGTGACCTGTGACCTCATCATTCAGAAGTGATCTCTTGGATGGAGAGCTGGTGGTCTGTGACTGCTAAAAATGTTTTGGATATTGGCACCCAGAACTGCCAAATTCAGACCATTAGCACTTGTGACTTGCTGCAAGCATTTGGATAGACCCTTGGACACCTGTGACTGGCTCAAAAAATTTCGGAAATTTTGGGGCCTGTGACCTATGACATCTGAAATGAATGAAATGCTACAGTAGCATAGATGACACCTCTGGGCTGTAGAACTCAGTCCCACATAGGCCTAGTTGCAGCTGGGGCCTTGCTTGCTGCTTGTCTAGAAAACACAACTGGGATTTGGACTGGGAGATGGGTCCTTTCATCATGTATGTGTGTCCAAAGAGAGTTTTTCAGGCAGTGGGTGCTTAATGCAGCAATAACCCTAAATTAGGAAGAAAAGCTGTTGCACAACTCTTTTTCAACTCACCACCTTGGTTCTCTTTGCAGCATCCAAACCTAGTCACTACCCTTGTCAGCACCATTAACACTGGTCAAGGCAACTCAATGCACCTTCTGAGGCTTGGTTTAGACTGGTGGAGATTATGAAAAAGGAAAAATAGAGGGAATACTGGAGCAATGGAGGTGTGTCAGAGCCTTCACATGTGTACATGTGCTGATGCTAACAAGTCTAGCCTTCCAGAAAATAAAAGATGTAGACCCTCACTACTAATCTGCAATCTGCAATCAATGCATGTCCTGTTAATGAATCATGTTTATGTATGCAACATTTGATAAACCATAATGAGAACTTGTTGTGGTGTAGAATCTATCAACCTCAAATATCAGCAAAATCCAGAGAGTGGTATAGCAGGTTAGCAGGGGAAACAATGCCTGATGTGCATTACCTACAAGTTCATTAGTGTTGTAATCATGTATATAAATCCCTGTTACTGTGCCTTAAGAATACAATGTGTGTTATAACCCCCTATGACTGTTAATGAAGGTTATAACTATGAATATAACCCCAGTCATAAACAGGGTTATAACCCCTTATAACTGCCACAACAGGTTATAACCCTGCAGAACTGTAACTGATAAATACAACACCTGAGCTTTGTTACAAGGTCTCAGAACAGTTCCTACAGAATATATCAAGTTCTGTAAGTTAAAACCAGAAGCATATCCTATATCCTAGTGATCCACACACCTCTATTTGCCAGCAGATTTGCCCAAAAACACTGCAAGACTGACACTCCAACTCAAATCCAAGCAATTATGCATCATGATTAGGTATATTAATGGGAACAGTCAATGTTGCTGAAAAGTTGGACATGTGGGATCTGAGATTCAGAGCATTGGACCCAGCTGCTGGCCTCCTTGGAGTTGATTGAAAAACACAACATTGCTTTTTGACCAGCTTTTGCTCACTCAAGACTGTTCAAGTACCCAATACCTCCAGCACCCCTCAGTGATGAAAAGAAAACACCCCACAAGAACCCTAAACCCTGACTGGCTCTAAATTGGTCTGTGCATGCCCCAACGTTTCACATAAAGGCTGCCTCAGAATTCCAACTGCCCCAGCTTCCCTTTCTTCCCTTCCACCACCATGTCCCCACCATCTCCTTCTCTTGTCCCTTCTCATCCTCAAAATCCACCTCTATACCTCAGTATGAGCTCGTTATGACTCATTTATGGTTCATCAACACATTGAACATGTCCTTTGGGCAAGAACTGCAAGCTGTCTCTTTTTTGCATTGGNGTTCAGAAGGTCCTCAAGTTGGAACATGGGGAAAAGTGCAACTCTTTTTATGGGCATGCAGACAAAAAAAATCAGCTTGTCTAGTGGCAGTATTGCATACCTGTACCCTAGTAGCTGTGCCTAGTGGGAGAGTTGTCATGCAAGGCACTAATACTAGCAATCCTAGTAGCTTTGCCATGGTAACCCACATTTCCCTTATTGACACTACCAATGACCTATAATCCAGTGCACACATATCTTCATTCCTGCATCCCTGCTGCATCTTCTTGGTTGATTCCTTTTTCAAACCAGTCTATTGCTGGTTTGGCTGGGGAGAGTGTGAGGAGTATACAATACATCTTATCTTAATACCAAATTGGGTTATTTTGATTTCCAGTCTGTGACCAGAGATATATAAATTCTTGCCATACATGTATGGATACATCTTGAATTCCACCACCTTGACATACTCACTCAGCCATATTGGCTTTGTAACTCACACCTATCCTACTGGTTACTGCTTATAGGCCTTGATAGAGGATATGGTGTGACAATGCCTCAGCTTGCCTCAATTATTCTCTAAGCTGCAGTATCACTAAAAACCATAAAAATACAGATTTGCATGTAGTAAATCAGAAAAGATTCTTAGGCTGTATATAGTGCATTTCCACTGTACACACATATATAGTATCCCCCACCTGCAAGAGATAAGCTTCTGCTCTATTGAATCACATTCTGAAGTATCTATATCTGAATTTCAGGTTTTTTCAGTATTTTGCTAACATCTACCCCAATATACTATCAAACCCTGCACTATTTGATGCCCTGAACCTTGTAATTATTATATCTACCTGCTAAAAGTCACCCTATGTCAATACCTGTCCTATAGCCTATGATTCAGTATGCCATTCTACATCTACAATATATTTATATTATTTTTTACATCTCCTGACACACTCATAAAGTGTTCAGAATTTATGAAAACTGACACTAGCTAAGCTGCTTAGAAGCCATGTTGAAGCACTTAATAGCTTGGCTATGCTAACAAGCAGCTTTTAGCCCAGCAGTTGGCACTTCTAATCTGAATGTACCTTGAATAGAATGCAAAATAAGTGATAAAAGAACACACTCTTCAGATTGTGCTGAGCAGTAAATGTCTGACCACATCCTGGAATATTGCAAATAAATTTTGCCTCATTCCTTTGCCTTCTGGAAGCAGCTTCAATTATAGTGTCCTTAGCTACTTTGCCTTATAGCTTGACATTAGGCAAAGATTAGTTAGACTTTCCAGCAGGAACTGAAACAGTATCTGAGGCAAATGATTAACTGATTTCTTGATCTCCAGAACTACTAGTAGTCTTAAGGGAAGTAGAACCTTTACAGAATGTGAAGCAATGCAGAGGCATGTGGATTGAGTAATGAGAAACATGTGGCAATCTGTGGATTCTTTCATTGTTGGAAAGTATGGTCATGTTGTTGCTGGACAACAGTGTCATACTGTTCTGAGACTACTGCCAGTGTTCCCTATAATGTAATTTATTGCTAAAGGTGGTCCATAATGGCAAATAGGTATCAAGGTCACCACTCTGAGAATCAAGAGAGTAATCTAGCCAACTCACATATAGAGCCAACTGGAGACCTTGAGGTGGATCTGAGCCTAAGGCACTAGACAGGAGAGGCCTCTCCTTTCAGTCAATCTTGAAGCAGTTGAGACCATCTTGTAGAGTGTTTTGTTCTGTAAAGGACTTAGCATGTGGGGACAGTTTATGTTACCAGATTTCTTTTCTTCTGAACATTACCAATATACTAGTAGTCATACATACTTCCATTTCTCTCCTTACTCATCTTTTTCTTCTATTTCTTACTCATACTATGGTTTCATCCAATGGCTTTTATGACTCACTATTATGCTTATTCATTGTAGCTATAAATAGCTCTGAGTACTTAGTTATAGTTAGAATTCGATCATATTTAAACAAGGGATTGACCATCAAGCTTCAGCTTGACCTGGTTGAAACCTTATCAACTACTGTCAATTGTGCCTGTCAATTGTTTCTAAGTCATCTGTTCAAGTCTATTGACTTCAGAACTTGTGAACTCAAGCTCAAACTTGAATTTAGTGATTATTGCAAAAGCTTTTGCATAATAGTTTATAGAAAACTACAAATGAGTACTTAAATACTCACAAAGAGAAATAAAGACCTTCAGTAGTGTGCATCATCTGTTACAACTTTTCACATAGATACTCATAGTATATGCTTCTCTTTAACATCTGGACAATTCCACATTCTCTGCTTCCATTTCCAGTATCTCTTATACTAATATTCTTTTGAGTTCTATACTCTTCTTTATGCTTATTCATTAATTCTCTTTTGTTCTATATGTTTCTATACTTACAAAACACTATTACCAATCTCCTCTTTCTATCTCATTAATATGTCGAACCTAGAAAAGACCCACTTTTATTCATTTTACACTACTTTTGAATTGGAACACTTTAATATGACACAAGATAATGGGTAATAAGGACTAGAGTGAGCCCAGTCTGCTAGTCATTGCCTTAGAGAAGCTATGGTACCTTGGAAAGTATGAAGAGCTATATGATACGCTATACAGAGGTGTTGAAGCTGTACTTTCTGACTTATCTATGTATCAGATCCAAAACAGATTACTCCTGAAACCTGTAGAGAACCTAACTATGGCCCAATAAATGCATTGGCTAGTTAACTAAGCTCTCAAAGTGCTGTCAATGGGATTTTAATTTCTACTTTACCTTTCTATGACATCTGCAAAGTGCAATCTGCAGTCAAACAGTGCAGAGGTACTTAGAGGAGACATCAAAACAGAAAGATGACATAGAACAGGAATGATCATAGAATGATCCTCCTCTGAAGTCAATATATGGATCAGAGTCAAAGCAGGTAATCTCTTAATAAAGAATTCACCAGCAGCTAAACAATATGCGATAAGCTAACTAGGTACAAAGTCATCTCAGAAAGATGGAAATCACTTCCAAAGGACATCCACTACCTACAGACAGATACAATGAGACATACGAAGAATATCTAACACACAAGAAGTTCTAAATAAGACTGAGCATGCATTGTTGAAGAAGATAGGAACAGTAACAGCATGTTCCAACCTTGGAAACTTTGGCATCTAGGCCTCTGCTGATGTGCGGATACTAGAAAGGGAAATGCTGTAAAGAGATGGGACGGATACAGCTATCTGCTTGTAGATATCTGACTTAAAAAAGAGAAAATACAAATTATGGAATCCAGAACACCTGGAAATGTAGATACCCACACGGATATGGTCAGATACCCTAGTGGCCAGACTCTGTGACATCCGAATATTCCCTCTTTTAGTATCTCAGTCACTCATTTATCCTTTTCTGAATTATCAGACATTATTTATATTTTTCTGTAGATATATTCCTTGGACCATATATAAGGACAGCTAGATATTCATACATACTCAAGTAACTCTGCCCCTTTCAGATTGTGAATACATGACAAGTTTGTTTGGTGTATAAATTTGTGTGCCATTTCAGTTTTGCTTCCTCACTTCAGGCCCTGGAGATTGGTCCTGAGTGACTCCAGAGAGATAGAATCTAATAACAAACTTGCGTTGTAAGAGACTAAGAATAACATCTTAAGTGTGTTGTAGCACTTTTCTAAGAGACACTTTACACCAAGAAGGAGCCTTGGGCACTTGGAGTGTGGCCTGTGTTGGGTATCAGGTTGTGACACACTTAGAGTCTTAGCAAAGGGTGTGCCTGCACTGAGCTCTTTGTAGAAATTGGTCTAGGACCTTTTCCAGTACACTGTGTGCTGTAGTTGTCTTAAAGAAGTCTTGAACTCCATAGAGTCAGGCTATATCAGCTATTGAGTCTTTGTATGGGACTGTAGCTCTTGTGTTTTGTGCTTTGTGCACTGTGTTCTTGTGTATGTGTTTGTGTGTGTGTTTGTGTGTTTGGATATAAACCCTTTTAAAACCCATATATACTTCTCTGGAGGTGAACACTTTGAAGTAGATTGCTTCAGTAAGAGAGAATCAACATAGCTAAGAGTTTTGTTGGCATTCTAAGTGTGGCAACTCTGATCATGTCAATCCACACTTGCACAACAACCTGAGTTAGACTTTTGGAGGTTATCTTTTGAGGTAGTTATCCACTAGTCTTATCTTAGACAAATTATTATTCTATGACTTTCTTCTGTACAAATAGTTATCTATAAGGCTTGTATTTAAGTAGAGTGATCTGGGTCTAAGCTTCTCAGCTTAACCTGGTTAACAATTCTCTTGCATTCAAGCCATGAACAAATCTTCTGAAACCTTAGTAGAAATACTGAGTAAACTTAAACTTAAACCTTGAACCCTGCATAACTTTGCTTAGTTGTGTAGAGTTGTTGATGTTGCTGTGCAAGTGACATAACATTATCACAGGCAGGATACAAAGAAAAAAAAAGACATAGTTCCCTTAAATTGAGCATGCTGTATTGGACAAATAATAGTATGGCTTTAAGCCCTTTGCCAAATGAAAGATTTTCCATATGTCCATGGCTATGGTGTTACGTTACTTGCACAGCAACAACAACAACTCAACAACCACTGTGATGTAGTGGCGCTAAGTTGACAAAAGGGGCAAGTTTGAGTTCGAGTTCTCTAGCTTTCGCTAAAGTTCTGAGAGTTCGGTCGAGGTGAGCAAGAGTCCCAAAGGATTAACCAGGTCAAGCTGAGGTAGCTTAGACCTGAAAACTATCTACNCAAGCTCAAACTTGAATTTAGTGATTATTGCAAAAGCTTTTGCATAATAGTTTATAGAAAACTACAAATGAGTACTTAAATACTCACAAAGAGAAATAAAGACCTTCAGTAGTGTGCATCATCTGTTACAACTTTTCACATAGATACTCATAGTATATGCTTCTCTTTAACATCTGGACAATTCCACATTCTCTGCTTCCATTTCCAGTATCTCTTATACTAATATTCTTTTGAGTTCTATACTCTTCTTTATGCTTATTCATTAATTCTCTTTTGTTCTATATGTTTCTATACTTACAAAACACTATTACCAATCTCCTCTTTCTATCTCATTAATATGTCGAACCTAGAAAAGACCCACTTTTATTCATTTTACACTACTTTTGAATTGGAACACTTTAATATGACACAAGATAATGGGTAATAAGGACTAGAGTGAGCCCAGTCTGCTAGTCATTGCCTTAGAGAAGCTATGGTACCTTGGAAAGTATGAAGAGCTATATGATACGCTATACAGAGGTGTTGAAGCTGTACTTTCTGACTTATCTATGTATCAGATCCAAAACAGATTACTCCTGAAACCTGTAGAGAACCTAACTATGGCCCAATAAATGCATTGGCTAGTTAACTAAGCTCTCAAAGTGCTGTCAATGGGATTTTAATTTCTACTTTACCTTTCTATGACATCTGCAAAGTGCAATCTGCAGTCAAACAGTGCAGAGGTACTTAGAGGAGACATCAAAACAGAAAGATGACATAGAACAGGAATGATCATAGAATGATCCTCCTCTGAAGTCAATATATGGATCAGAGTCAAAGCAGGTAATCTCTTAATAAAGAATTCACCAGCAGCTAAACAATATGCGATAAGCTAACTAGGTACAAAGTCATCTCAGAAAGATGGAAATCACTTCCAAAGGACATCCACTACCTACAGACAGATACAATGAGACATACGAAGAATATCTAACACACAAGAAGTTCTAAATAAGACTGAGCATGCATTGTTGAAGAAGATAGGAACAGTAACAGCATGTTCCAACCTTGGAAACTTTGGCATCTAGGCCTCTGCTGATGTGCGGATACTAGAAAGGGAAATGCTGTAAAGAGACAGGACAGATACAGCCATCCACTTATAGATACCCAACTTAGAAAAGAGAAAATACAAATTATAGAGTCCAGAATGCCTGGAGACATAGATACCCACATGGATATGGTTGGATACCCTAGTGGCCAGACTCCATGACATCTGAATATTCCCTCTTTTAGTATCTCAGTCACTCATTTATCATTTCCTGAATTATTGGACATTAGTTATATTTTTCTGTAGATATATTCCCTGGACCATATATAAGAACAGCTAGATATTTGTATATACTGAAGTAACTCTGCCCCCTCTGATTGTGAATACATGACAAGTTTGTTTAGTGTATAGATTTGTGTGCCATTCCAGTTTTGCTTCCTCAGTTCAGGCCCTGGAGATTGGTTCTGAGTAACTCCAGAGAGATAGAATCTGATAACAAACTTGCATTGTAAGAGACTAAGAATAACATCTTAAGTGCATTGTAGCACTTTTCTAAGAGACACTTTACACCAAGAAGGAGCCTTGGGCACTTGGAGTGTGGCCTGTGTTGGGTATCAGGTTGTGACACACTTAGAGTCTTAGCAAGAGGTGTGCCTGCACTGAGCTCTTTGTAGAAATTGGTCTAGAACTGTTTCCAGTACACTGTGTGCTGTAGTTGTCTTAAGGAAGTCTTGAACTCCGTAGGGTCAGACTATATTGGCTATTGAGTCTTTGTATGGGACTGTAGCTCTTGTGTTTGTGCTTTGTGCACCATGTTCTTTGTGTTTTGTGTGTGTGTTTGTGATATAAACCCTTTTAAACCCATATATACTCCTCTGGAGGTGAACACTTTGAAGTGGATTGCTTTAATAAGAGAGAATCAACCTAGCTAAAAGTTTTGTTGGCATTCTAAGTGCAGTAACTCTGATCACATCAATCCACACTTGCACAACAACCTGAGTTAGACTTTTGGAGGCTATCTTTTGGGTAGTTTTCCATTAGTCTTATCTTAGACAAATTACTGGTCTTCCTATCTCATTATGAATGCTATGTCTTCCCATTCCACTGCCTCTGTTGTTGACCACTTTCTGGGTCTTCAAGATGTCATTGTTGAGAGTGAGTGGCTTGCACAGCCAGCCACCATTCTTGAGGATGCATGCATGCTGTGTAATCCTTTGGACAATGACAACAATGTGCCTAACCTTGTTGAGGCTCATGACTCAGACAATGAGTTCTCTGATGAAGATGACAAGAAGTATGATGTCCCACTGCCACATCATAGCCTTTATGAACCACCTTTGCATTCATCTGCATTCATCCAGCTGCAGCCTTCTAAGGGCACATATGTCAATGATGAGGATGTTGTAATGGGGGAGGTACTGGAAGATGTGAGGGAGGCAAAGGTTAGTGGCTGCACTGAAGATGAGAAGAAGATGGGTAGCAACCTTCCTGAAGCATACTAGAAGACTGTCAAGGAGCTTGCTCAGAATATGGCATTTGATACAAAGAGCACATACAAAAGGTAGGCTTTATTTTGATTCTGCACCAAAATGTTCAGCTCACTGCATTTCTACCTTTCATCTAGTATCATCAAGAAGGCTGAGAAGTTCTTTCAGAACCATAAGATCCTGAGACCTGGCAAGGAGTTTATCTGCAAGAATCCTCAAGTTGATGCACTACAGCTAGCTGTACTTGTGATTATGCATTTGTAAGTGCTATTCTTTTAATTCATTCTCATATTATATTTTGACTATATTATCAGGTGTGATGACACCAATCTGGATGGCATGAAAAAGTCCTCAGACAAGTTGAGATCCAGCTATTCACATGCTGAGAAGCTGCATGCTGTGTACTAGTTTGGCTATGAGCAGCATGGGCTGATGGACACTTGGCGAGAAAGTGAAGTCATCAGAAAGATGCTTGGCAATCCAATGACCTTATCGATTGTGTCAAAGTATATGAGCAGCCTAAAGCAATGTAAAGTAAGCATTTTTCTGTCTTCATAGGTCAAGGCTAATAAGTTGGCTCTTTCAGTAGGTCCAGTCTGGTGAAACACTAACCAGTTCATGGGCTCTAACTGAGGTGAGTGCCTACAAAGGGCCTTTATACATGCTATCTTCTAAAGCAAGGTTTCCAGAAGGATATACATCTCTTGTACAACTTCACCTATCATCAGGAGCACAAACCAGCACCTAGGTCTATTCTCTCAAAGTCACAAAAGAATACAGATCATGACAACTGGAGTGGTTATCACTTGTTTTGCTAATTTGTCTAAGATAAGACTAGTGGAAAACTACCCAAAAGATAGCCTCCAAAAGTCTAACTCAGGTTGTTGTGCAAGTGTGAATCAACATAATCAGAGTTGCTGCACTTAGAATGCCAACAAAACTCTTAGCCAGGTTGATTCTCTCTTATTGAAGCAATCTACTTCAAAGTGTTCACCTCCAGAGGAGTATATATGGGTTTTAAAAGAGTTTATATCCAAACACACAAACACACACACAAGAACACAGTGCACAAAGCACAAAACACAAGAGCTACAGTCCCATCAAAAGACTCAGTAGCCAATATAGTCTGACCCTACAGAGTTCAAGACTTCTTTAAGACAACTACAGTACACAGTGTACTGGAAAAGGTCCTAGACCAGTTTCTACAAAGAGCTTAATCACAGGCCCAATTCCTTTGTTAAGACTCTAAGTGTGTCACAACCTGATACTCAACACAGGCCACACTCCGAAAGCCACCAGAACTTTTGGTGTAAAGTTATCTTTTAGAAAAGTGCCAAGTGCACTAAAGATATTATTCTTTGTCTCTTACAATGCAAGTTCATTATCAGATTTCTATCTCTCTGGAGTCACTCAGGACCAATCTCCAGGGCCTGAAGTGAGGAAGCAAAACTGGAATGGCACACACAATTATACACCAAACAAACTCATCATGTATTCACAATCAGAGGGGGCAGAGTTACTTGAGTATATACAAATATCTAGCTGACCTTATATATGGTCCATAGAATATATCTACAGAAAAATATAAATAATATCTGATAATTCAGGAAATAATAAATGAGTGACTGAAATGCTAAAAGAGGGAATATTTGGATGTCACAGAGTCTGGCCATTAGGGTATCCAACCATATCTGCACAGGTATCTGCTTTCCAGTATTCTGGACTCTTAGATATTTGATTTTTCTCTTTTCTAGATGGGTCCAGATGGACAGATGAGTCCATCCATTCCACATTCTCTTTTCCAGCATCTGCACAGCCACTGATGTCTGGGTTTCAAAGCTTCTGAGGCTGGAACATACTGTTCCTGTTCCTGTCTCCTTTGATAATTTGTTCTTGATCTTATCTAGGACTTCACATTCCTTAA
Source organism: Moniliophthora roreri (assembly GCA_001466705.2). NCBI lineage: Eukaryota > Fungi > Basidiomycota > Agaricomycetes > Agaricales > Marasmiaceae > Moniliophthora > Moniliophthora roreri. Next base: position 25,582 of record LATX02000023.1, on the reverse strand, counting down.
ATATCAATTATATGTCTCATTGTATCTGTAGTCATGTAGCTACACTTGTTCTGAGGCTGTGTTGCCTCTTGTTAAGTAATTTCATCTATTTGCACCATGTTAGAACTCTTTATTAAGAGATCATCTGCTTTGATTCTGATCTGCATATTGAATTCCATTGTCTGATCATTCTGATTGTTCCTTTCCAAGTCATCTCTCTGTTCTGATGTCTTCTCTAAGTACCTCTGTACTGTATGACTGCATGTTGCACTTTGCAGATGTCATAGAAAAGTGAATAAATTGAAAAATCCCATTGATAGCACTTTAAGAGAGCTCAGTTAACTAGCCAACATGTTTGTATGGTCATAGTTAGGTTCCCTACAGGTTTCAGGAGTGATCTGCTTCAGATCTGATATATAGATAAGTCAGAATGTACAGCTTAGACACCTCTGTATAGCATATCATATAGCTCTTTGTACTTTCTAACACACTGTAGCTTCTCTAAGGCAATGACTAGCAGACTGGGCTCACTCTAGTCCTTATTACCCATTATCTTGTGTCATATTAAAGTGTTCTGATTCAAAAGTAATGTAAATCAAATAAAATTGGGTCTTTTCNTCTTATGATGCAAGTTTGTTATCAGATTTCTATCTCTCTGGAGTCACTCAGGACCAATCTCCAGGGCCTGAAGTGAGGAAGCAAAACTGGAATGGCACACACAATTATACACCAAACAAACTCATCATGTATTCACAATCAGAAGGGGCAGAGTTACTTGAGTATAAATGAATATCTGGCTGTCCTTATATATGGTCCATGAAATATATCTACAGGAAAATATAAATAATGTCCAATAATTCAGGAAATAATAAAAGAGTGACTGAGATACTAAAAGAGGGAATATTTGGATGTCATGGAGTCTGGCTATTAGGGTATCCGACCATATCTGCACAGGTATCTGCTTTCCAGGTGTTCTGGACTCTTAGATATTTGATTTTTCTCTTTTCTAGGTGGGTCTGGATGGACAGATGAGTCTATCCATTCCACATTCTCTTTTCCAGCATCTGCACAGCTGCCGATATCTGGGTTTCAAAGCTTCTGAGGCTGGAACACACTGTTCCTGTTCCTGTCTCCTTTGATAATTCATTCTTGATCTTATCTAGGACTTTGCATTCCTTAGATATTAATTATATGTCTTGTTGTATCTGTAGTCATGTAGCTACACTTGTTCTGAGGTTGTGTTGCCCCTTGTTAAGTAATTTCATCTATTTGCACCATGTTAGAACTCTTTATTAAGAGATTATCTGCTTTGATTCTGATCTGCATATTGAATTCCATTGTCTGATCATTCTGATCGTTCCTTTCCAAGTTGTCTCTCTGTTCTGATGTCTTCTTTAAGTACCTCTGTACTGTATGACTGCATGTTGCACTTTGCAGATGTCATAAAAAAGTGAATAAATTGAAAAATCCCATTGATAGCACTTTGAGAGAGCTCAGTTAACTAGCCAACATGTTTGTATAGTCATAGTTAGGTTCCCTACAGGTTTCAGGAGTGATCTGCTTCAGATCTGATATATAGATAAGTCAGAATGTACAGCTTAGACACCTCTGTATAGCATATCATATAGCTCTTTGTACTTTCTAACACACTGTAGCTTCTCTAAGGCAATGACTAGCAGACTGGGCTCACTCTAGTCCTTATTACCCATTATCTGATGTCATATCCAAGTGTTCTGATTCAAAAGTAATGTAAATCAAATAAAATTGGGTCTTTTCTAGGTTTGCCATATTAGTGGGCCTGCCCTGAGGTGCTGAAGGGACAGTCCTCCAGTAGAGCAGGCCTGCTCTAAGCTGCTGGAGGGAAGGTTCTCTAGTCAGGCAGGCTTGATTTGAGTTATTAAGAGAAGGTTTTTTACTAGAGTTAACCTGATTTAAGCTGGAATTTAAAGCTCTAGTTTAGTAATAAACTTAATTAATATATCTAAATGTGTGATAATACCATTTTCTTTACTATTGTGGACCTGACCTTTACATAGGTAGATATGTTTCTAAAAGTAATTTAGCTATAATCATTTGATAACTGAATTTACTATTTCTTTTAAAATACTAAAAGTATTCAATTTAGGCTAATAGATATACTGTTACATTTTCTTTACCTTGTTTCTATGCTTCTTTTTCTGATCGGACAAGTACACCTTCCCAGTCCCCTTTTTCCTTATAACCCCCATGCTTCCTCTTCCATCAGACTTATTACACTCTCCCAGTACCCCATTTCTTATCAGAAACATAACTCATATCCTGACAGTGTCAAGTATTTATTATCGTATCACCGTAGCTATCAGACATTAGTGTAACATAGTTTACATGATTGATTGTAACGTATTTAAGCGCTCAAGCTAAGACTTCAAGTCTTTAGCTTGACCTGGTTAATCTATACTTGTGTCATTGCCTACGATTGAGGATCTCTGAACTTCAGCTTCCACTGAACAAACTCAAACTTGAACTTGCGAACTACTTGAGAAGGGTCTTACCTTCCTTGAGTGGTTAAGTTGATGTTGCTGCACAAGTAATGTAACACAAGGTCAAGCTGATTGATTGCCGACCTATCCAGGTTTAGGCTATCACTTAGGAGAACAAGACGCTGCCATGGACGAAATCCCAGATAGAGAGAGACATTGAGGAGGCAGAAGAGTGCTAGCGTGGATTACAAACCCAATCCATATCGAACCCTGGTGGACGAGCAATCCCACTGTTAACCTGGGCATCCTGCAAGGAACTACTGACAGCCTCGCCATCACCATCGCCAACGAGTCTACCACTAACAGAGACACTAAGAGAAGACCCCGAAACAAGGAGAACCTTGATCCCATCATCCATTATAACTGGTCTAGAGGAGAACAGATCCAAAGAAGCAACACTGCCTATCACACCGAGGGAAACCGAATCAGATACATTTACTACCTCTTCGATCTTAGCAGAGGATTTGGACCCCTTTCAGCATCTCTTACACGCACTGAAGAACAGCCCCAGATCAGCGAAACAACCTCAACTCAAAGAGACGTCGGAAGACAAGAAGCTGTCGGGAAGTAGACCCAAGGTAGAAACGGCAGCTGAAGAGGCAATGATTAGTGCCACGGTGCCTATACAGGTGATACCAGCAGAGAAGGAGGTAAAAGCAGCATTACCAAGAGCCTTTCCAGGGCACCGAAAGGAGGCAAAGAAGTTCCTTCGAGAAGTACTATTGTATATCGCCCTCAACCCCAAAATGTTCCCTAATGATAGGACCAAGAAACTCTTCCTCCTCTCCTATATGACTGATGGACCTAGGGAATTTTGGAAGAATGATAAGATGGACCTTCTGCTTGTGTTTGACCCAGAAGCAGAAAAGATCTCGTGGAGAGACTTCCTTGAAGACTTCAAAACATCATTTGAACCCTTTGATACAGCCTTAGAAGCCCAGTTGAAGCTTCGAGATTTGAAGATGAAGGACAGGGCCGACGAGTACATGTATCAGTTGTCATACCTGGCCAAACAGATGGGATACAATGACGCTGCACAGATTGTAGCCTTCAAACGAGGGTTACCGAAGAGTCTAGTACTCAAAATCATGACCTGACCAGAAGGGTCCCCCACCACTATCAAGGATTGGATGAACACTGCCATACTCTTTGATGAAGGATATAAACAGGCCATGGAATACGGAAAGACATGGGATGAAGACAACAGAAGAAAGGCACCTCGAAACTTCCAAAAGAAAGAAGATGTAGCCATCAAACAGATTTCAGAGGTTGACCGGAAGGAGTATATGGCCAAAGAATTATGTTTTCAATGTGGAAGGGGAGGACATTGGATTAGGGACTGTCCGGATATGCTGAAAAAGGATGAAAAGAAGAAGGAGGAGCCAAAGAAGCTTTCGAAGGAAGAAAGGTTCGCTAAAATCAGGGCACTGGTAAACGATCAGACGGAAGAGGAAAAGAACCTTTTGATTGATCTCATGGAGCATGAGGGTTTTTGAAGTGGCAGAAGAGGACAATGTCTCTACTGCCTGTTGTCATTTCACACTTTGTACTAGCTAAGATGGATCGAAATTCTATGCATATTCCTCTCCAGTACAAAGTGGGAAACCAAATCATCGAAACACAAGCATTGTTAGACTCAGGAGCGGAAGGATGATTTATCAGCACAATGCTAGCTAGGAAGCTAGGAAAGCGATGGATCCCACTCCTGGAGAAGATCAAGGTATTCAATGTAGATGGGACACCAAACAAGACCATGTGGATCTCTCATGTGGTGGAACTAGAATTTAAGATAGCGGGAAAGGAGTTTAGGGAAAACTTCATGATATCAGGTATTGGAGACGAGGAGATGATTCTAGAGCTCCCTTGGCTTCGTTATCACAACCCCCAGATCAATTGGGAGATAGGAGAAGTGAAGTTCGTGCTGAAGTGAAAGCTCCAAATCAAGAGATTCAAAGGCATACTCGACAATACTGCCGAAGAAGTCCTGATTGGGGCCAAGATTACGGCCTCACAAGAACTGGCACACCAACAACAAGAAGTAAAAAGAGACATAGATGAACTGATTCCATCCTATCTTCTAGGGTACTGGTGAAGATGCTCAAAAACCTATGCCTCTACTATGAAAACACAAGGCCTGTGGTGCCAAAATACCCCCAAAAAAGGTATATATATATAAGTTCTTGATTCTCAGTTTTGTTTGCGAGTTGGTTCAGCATGGTTCACTGTTACTGCAACGTCAAGAATAATTTCTCAATGTCTTGCTCGGTAGTTCAGAGATGAATGCCTTCAAAACAACTTCTCAGATTGAGATTGGTGTTCGTTTTGTATAATATTTATGGGTTTATAGTTTTATTAATCACTTCAAAGCAAATACTGGTATCAATGTTCGACCAGAAAACTGCCCAAAGAATAAACTTCTTCTAAGCGAGAACAAAGGTACCTCTTGTACCTGAATATAGCCCTCTTAGCTATGTTCTGCAATGATTCTCAAGAGGACAAATCTTCTAGACACTGCTAGCCTGAAACTCTCTCTGATTCATGTTGAAACATCAGACTATACTGATGCACGTCAGCTACCCTCTTGGTAAACTGATACAATATTCTTCTTATCAGAAAACATGCCTCTTGCGTTAAAAACTAAGCTCTTCCTAGCTTTTATTTATATCTCTGGTTTGGGTTACAATCTCAGGTCTCAACTAGCCTGTGCCTCTTGCACAACTAAATAAGCTAGGGCCCAAAGTGGTTGAAAAACACTGATTGCTGGTAGCTCTTCTACCTGAACAACAATGTCATACACTCTGGTAATCGGTGGGCAGTATCTCTCCTGCTTTCCACCTACAAAACATGTCCCCTTATATACCCTACAACATAAATAATCTAATATATCTGTCACACATACAAATAAAACTGAGTCAGGTGCTAAATATTATATAAACTAAGCTCTTCCTAGCTTTTATTTATATCTCTGGTTTGGGTTACAATTTCAGGTCTCAACTAGCCTGTGCCTCTTGCACAACTAAATAAGCTAGGGCCCAAAGTGGTTGAAAAACACTGATTGCTGGTAGCTCTTCTACCTGAACAACAATGTCATACACTCTGGTAATCGGTGGGCAGTATCTCTCCTGCTTTCCACCTACAAAACATGTCCCCTTATATACCCTACAACATAAATAATCTAATATATCTGTCACACATACAAATAAAACTGAGTCAGGTGCTAAATATTATATAAACTAAGCTGTGTTTGGTAATTTCTCTGTCACAGTGTCCAATTGTAGTCAGGCTTCATAGCCATAATCTCTTTTATTGTTTTTCTATGATGATTGCGCAGTCTCCTGACACTAATCATTTGCAATTTCCTCAATCAAACAGCTCTCCTTCCAACTCTGTTTGAAAATATTATACTTCCATGCCACTCCGCATGGTTCCTTCCTTCTCTGTCTATTGTCATCTGCTCTGTGGACACATAATATGCTTCCATTTCTCCTCTAAAGTGTACGCGTAAGCTCAGCCATGCTATTTTCTTGTCATACAGCTTTGTCTTCTGCTTTCCATGATACAGGCATCTTTCCGGTAACCAATTGTCTATTTCATTTGTCTAATTTGATATCGGTATCTCAAGTATCCCCTGCCAATAATTTGTCATTCTCTGTTTCATATCCATTTCTGAGTAATATTCTCGTTGATGTATCATCAAAGGCTTTTATTCTTTCTTCAAGTCGGGTGTGGTTTGGAAATATTGTTTAAAATTGGAAATATTCCCTTTGGTAAGCTTTTGATAGAGAGGTGTGATGTGGTGTGGTTCCCTACAGGTTTCAGGATGCTCCTCTGTATTCAGATTCACTGTTTATTTTCATACTAGCAGTGGTTGGGTACCCTTGTATGGCCTACTGTCAACCATTACTCTGCTAATATTTTGTATCCTTCTCTACTACTCACTTTGACTAGCTGCTCAGGGCTCACACTAGTCCTCAATTCCCTTGTATATGTCATTTTCAACCATAAAAGTGCAAAATATTCTCTATTTGCATGTGAAATAAAAGGTAAAAGTTATGCATANAAAACTGAGTCAGGTGCTAAATATTATATAAACTGAGCTGTGTTTGGTAATTTCTCTGTCACAGTGTCCAATTGTAGTCAGGCTTCATAGCCATAATCTCTTTTATTGTTTTTCTATGATGATTGCGCAGTCTCCTGACACTAATCATTTGCAATTTCCTCAATCAAACAGCTCTCCTTCCAACTCTGTTTGAAAATATTATACTTCCATGCCACTCCGCATGGTTCCTTCCTTCTCTGTCTATTGTCATCTGCTCTGTGGACACATAATATGCTTCCATTTCTCCTCTAAAGTGTACGCGTAAGCTCAGCCATGCTATTTTCTTGTCATACAGCTTTGTCTTCTGCTTTCCATGATACAGGCATCTTTCCGGTAACCAATTGTCTATTTCATTTGTCTAATTTGATATCGGTATCTCAAGTATCCCCTGCCAATAATTTGTCATTCTCTGTTTCATATCCATTTCTGAGTAATATTCTCGTTGATGTATCATCAAAGGCTTTTATTCTTTCTTCAAGTCGGGTGTGGTTTGGAAATATTGTTTAAAATTGGAAATATTCCCTTTGGTAAGCTTTTGATAGAGAGGTGTGATGTGGTGTGGTTCCCTACAGGTTTCAGGATGCTCCTCTGTATTCAGATTCACTGTTTATTTTCATACTAGCAGTGGTTGGGTACCCTTGTATGGCCTACTGTCAACCATTACTCTGCTAATATTTTGTATCCTTCTCTACTACTCACTTTGACTAGCTGCTCAGGGCTCACACTAGTCCTCAATTCCCTTGTATATGTCATTTTCAACCATAAAAGTGCAAAATATTCTCTATTTGTGTGCGAAATAAAAGGTAAAAGTTATGCATATCACTGGGATCGTTTTGAGAAAGGGAAAGCAGAGCAATTTCCCCCCTCTCGGTCCTACGATCATGCCATTGAACTACAACCAGACTTTGTACCCTGAAATTGCAAACTCTATCTGTTGAGCCCAGCAGAACAGAAGGAGCAGGACAAGTTTCTGGAAGAGAATTTATGAAAAGGATATATTTGGAAATCGAAGTCACCCATGGCCTCTCCATTCTTCTTCGTTGCCAAGAAAGAGAAAGGAGCACTATGACGGACACAAGATTATCGGGAGTTGAACAAAGGGACAATAAAGAACGCATACCCACTACCTCTCATATTGGAACTTTTAGACAAATTAAAAGGAGCAAACATCTTTACTAAATTGGATCTGAGGAACAGATACAACAATGTAAGGATCAAGGACGGTGACCAATGGAAGGCTGCTTTCAAGATGAATCGAGGGCTGTTCAAACCAATCATTATGTTTTTCAGATTAAGCAATTTGCCGGCAACCTTCCAAGCTTTCATGAATGACATCCTTTCTGATTTCACCAACAAAGGATGGTGTGTCGTTTACATGGATGATACCCCCCTGTTCTCAACAGATCGAGTCGAACATCAGGAACGAACCAAAAGACTGATGCGCTAAATCTGGAAACATGATCTCTACTTCAAACCTGAGAAATGTGAATTCAATGTTATGGAGGTTATATTCCTAGGAATGGTAATATGACCAGGCTATGTAGCTATGGATCCTGTGAAGCTAGCAGGTATAGCAGAATGGGAACCACCGAAAATGGTAAAGGGAGTATGTGTCTTTCTAGGATTTGGAAACTTCTATCAGAAATTTATTGGAAAATATGCCCAACTAGCCTGACTGCTCAACGACCTCACGAAGAAATCGCAGAAATTCGAATGGACTATGGCTTGCCAAATCGCCTTTGATCTTCTCAAGAAGAAGTTCCTTTCCGAACCCATATTGTTAATGCCGGATATGGACAAGCCTTTCGTGATTGAAGCAGATGCCTCGAAATGAGCTACCGGTGCAGTACTTTGTCAACAAGGGGAAGATGGAGAGTGGCATCCATGTGGATATCTTTCAAAGTCATTTTCGCCGGCAGAGAGGAATTATGAAATTTACGACTGTGAGCTATTGCGGGTGTTAACGGAATGGCAACACTATCTGATGGGAGGGAAGTACAAGGTAGTGATTCTCTCTGATCACAAAAATCTTATGTACTTCAAAACGGCCCAGAAGATCAATTGATGACAAGCAAGGTGGAGCCTACTCCTGTCGCAGTTTGATCTGGGTCTGGTACACGTCCCAGGAAAATCGATCACACAAGCAGATGCACTCTCTCGATGAAGTAATGAATGCAAGGATGAAGACACCGATAACGACAACATTATCATGCTACCAGAAAAGCTTTTTATTAAAGGAATCAATCTGGAAATGAAGGCCGAGATTTGAGATCAATTGGGCCCAGATGACTTTCACAAGTTGGCTTTGGAGCAGTTGTTGCACCAAGGCATGCTGCCAATCAGATCCACCTTGTCAGATTGGAAAATCAATGATAATTTACTCTTCTTCAAGAGAAGAATCTACGTACCAAATGACACCGAGCTGAGGCGAAGCATTGTAAAAGCAGTTTACGAGACTCCAGGGGTTGGACATCCGGGACAGTGGAACATGCTAGAACAAGTTCAACGTGATTTCTGGTGGCCAGGAATGGCTAAATTCATCAGGAACTTCGTTGATGGCTGTATACCATGCCAACAGTCGAAAATTAATACTCACCCCACTAAAACTCCACTCCAACCAATACAACCAACCTCAAATTCCTTCCTCTTCCAGGTTTGTATGATGGATCTCATCACTGATTTACCGGAATGCAATGGCAAGGATTCTATTCTTGTCATAGTGGACCACTCCTCTATGAAGGGGGTAATTTTTACATCATGCACGAAGAAGTCGGATGCCACGGAAATAGCGAGATTATTAATTCAACATCTATACAAATGCTTTGGACTGCTGGACCATATTATATCCGATCAAGACCCCAGATTTGCAGTGGAAGTGTTCCAAGAGATGGGAAGGCAACTATCCATCAAACATTCAATGAGCATGGCCTTCCATCCACAGACAGATGGAGAAACTGAATGGGTCAATCAGGAAATCAAAGTTTACCTTCGCATCTTCTGTTCAAAGGAGCAAATGAAATGGAAGGAGTACCTCTCCCTGGCTGAGTTCGCACACAATAATCGAACTCATTCAGTACTCAAGAACTCCCCCTTCTTCATGATGATGGGGTATCACCCAAGGGCCTTCCCAACAGTATTTGAATGAACCGACATTCCGTCAGTTGAAGAACGGCTCCAGGAACTAAAAAGGGTCAGAGAGGAAACGACTAGCTTATTGGAACTGGTGCGACAGAAGATGCTACAGCGAGAAAAACAGGAACTGGAAACCTTTAATGTAGGACAGAAAGTATGGTTAGAAGGGAAGAATTTAGCCATAGGATACCCAACTAGGAAACTTGCCCTGAAATGGAAAGGACCATTCAAGATTCTTGAAGTCCTGGGACCTGTCACATACTGGTTGGAATTACCGCACCAATGGAAAATTCACCTTGTTTTCCATGCTGCTCTTCTTACTCCTTTTAAGGAGACGGAAGCCCACAGACCTAGTTTCATGGAACCACCTCTGGGTCTAATAGAAGGATTTGAAGAATACAAAGTAGAAGCGATCATAAGACACAGACCCAAGAAACGACCCCGAGAGTTCCTCATGGCATACACAGGTTATGATTCATCCCATAACTGATAGGTCAAGACCAAGGGGATGATCAACTGTCTAGACCTCTATAAAGACTATATAAAGAGACATAAGTTGAAGCCAAGAGACCCCATCCCCAATATCGTTTAACACAGATGTTGAATGCAACTGCCTCCTCCTCTTCCTCTTCTACTTCTAACAGCCAGCTGACTGGAGGCCCAAGTCCAGTTCCTACTGTGTCTGGAGAGGGACGCTATTGTGAAAACATTACCTACCAACACGGACTCTAGCCAAACCCCTACCAACTCCCCCACCTCTTCAATTCTGGACAGTATGATGACCAGATCCGAGCAGCCAGTGATCAGTACAACTGACTGGAACCCGTGGTCAAAAGCCTCTTTTTCTTATGGTCCCAACGGTGCTTATTTGAAAGAATCATTGAAAGCTGCAGTCTCAAGATTGCAAACCAGGTGATGTATGCCTGTAACTACCATATTGGGCTAGAAGAGCCTATTATGGTACTGTTGTTGTTTCTCTATCACCCGCACTTGTCCATGCCACCCCCCGCAGATCCCCGAGCAATGTCAGAGTACCCTGATCCCCTCTCCTTCAGTCTCGTTGACCACCTCAGAAGGAGAACTGATGGGAACAGATATCCCTGACCTGACATTAATGACACCCGAACTCTCCTCACTTGACTCACTTCTGAACCCCAAACCCTTGAAGACCAACTTGCCCCTGCTCTCTGTGCATCCACTGAACCCCCCGCTAACAACACCCTCATTTATCCTGACCCCACTCCCGATCCCGACGTCAAACCTAAGGTTGAACTGACTAACAATGGCCCCGATCGAAGATCCCCATCTCAGACCACCATTGACCCCAGAAGTCTTCAGACGCCTGAAGCATCAGTTCCACCCTGACATAGAGGTAATCCCCCCGGTTGGAGGGGAGGGCCTGTCCAGGGCACACGAGGTCAAGGATGAGGAGCAAGAAAATCGAACCCCCTTAAGTGACAAAGACCCACTGATGCTGAGCTTGAGGCCTCCGACTCCACTCCCGACCCCGATGACTCTGCTTGTCAACTGCATCTCTGCCCTGTGTGCAGATTGGAACACCATCTCGCCTGAAATTGCCCACAGTACATGTGTCGGTGATGCTTCATGACTCAACCTGGACATATGTCTGGGCACTGTCCTAACCAACAAAGGTCTCGCTGCATTGCGCACTGAGGGTCTGGTTCGAGTCCAGACTCTATGTCAGATGATCATGATTATGATGATGAACCTTACAACAATCTCGGAGGAGAATGCTGAGGAATCGATTCATAATAGCAGAGGGGATGCGGATTTCCTGTTTGTCGGAGCAGATCCGCAGAAGGTGCAAAGGTTTGAAGAACTGCCTTTGGTGAGTGAACAGGTAGCCGCTGGTTGGCAACCAACTCTGGATGTACCGGCTACACCGGTGCTTCAGAGCATCAATGAGATGCCTGATACATCGTATGATTACAACACAGAACTTTATGGGGATGGAGAATCATGAGTTGGCAACATGGAGTTTTGCCCTTGACAGAGGGCTAATGTTACATTTTTTTTACCTTGTTTCTATGCTTCTTTTTCTGATCGGACAAGTACACCTTTCCAGTCCCCTTTTTCCTTATAACCCCCATGCTTCCTCTTCCATCGGACTTATTACACTCTCCCAGTACCCCATTTCTTATCAGAAACATGACTCATATCCCGACAGCGTCAGGTATTTATTATCATATCACCGTAGCTATCAGACATTAGCGTAACATAGTTTACATGATTGATTGTAACGTATTTAAGCGCTCAAGCTAAGACTTCAAGTCTTTAGCTTGACCTGGTTAATCTATACTTGTGTCATTGCCTATGATTGAGGATCTCTGAACTTCAGCTTCCGCTGAACGAACTCAAACTTGAACTTGCGAACTACTTGAGAAGGGTCTTACCTTCCTTGAGTGGTTAAGTTGATGTTGCTGCACAAGTAACGTAACATATACAGATAGTATTAAAGACATATACTTATTTACACATACTGGCTGAATAAATCTGTCTCCCCTTCTGAATCAATAGTTAATACTTGATCTAAATACTCTATTAATGTAGTATCTTCATCAACTTCTACTTCACCATCATCTTCTGAGTCTGAGCTATTTTCTGATTCAATCACAATATTTCTATGTAATGTATGACATTGAGTTTCCAATTCATTGTCAGATGGACCCCAATCAGGCACTCCTGTGATGCTTGCATATAGACAAAAGCCTTCTGCCATGTAACTAGCAGTCTGATTAATGATAGTTTTCTTACTATCAGTTGATGTCTAACTTCTTCTGTGTCTTTAAAATATTAGCAGAGCCTAGTATTAAAATAGAAACATACCTGCTTCACCAATCACATTACATATTACTGCCCACTCTTCTGCAAACCATACTTGCATAGAGTCTCTTTCATGCTGTAACCAAACCAACTCCTCATTACAATAATCCCTTTCTAACAGTGCACAGATTCCAAGTTGGACATTATCATCTGCTAGCCAAGCAGGAGGATGACTATCTCCTTCAAATAGTCCAACATCCTGCCAGATTGCATCATTAATGTCCAGGTTGAAAAGAGACTTGGTATCAATAGGGAGAGGAGCAACTGCATGTTTTGGAGTAGCTTTTGTGCCCACCAGCTTTGCTATATCTGCACATAGCTTGTTGTACTGCCTGGCTAGTTGTTGAATAGAGGGATCTCACTTTTTGACAGCATCTTCAAGATAGGCATCAATTTTTCCTTTCTGACATAGAGTTAGACAGTAAATTATTATTAATATACTACTCACCATTTGTAATCTTTTTTTTCTGTAAGATCACTCAAGCCAATCTCTTTCAAATTTCCATTGCCTTAAGCACTCCAGCAAATGTGTTTTAATTGCAAGAGCATTCATCTGCATATGGAGGTAGGCATTATTCATGAGTTAGGTTACATCCTGTTGCTCCTGAATTCCAAGAGCTGCTTCTGATGTCTGAAGCTGCTTTCTTGCCTCTGCTAGTGTTGCTTTTTTGGACTCCAGCTCATTTCTAATATCCACAAGGCGATAGTCAGAGAGTTCTGTGTCTAGCATTGATTTCTCAAGCTTTGAAACACTTGCAACCAATGCTTGTACACCTTCTCACAATTGAATAACTCTCTTGACTGCCTTATTGCCACTGTCCTTTGATTGTGCTATATGATATGTTATAGTAAATTATTGTTTTTAAGCAAAAACAATATTAGAACTTACCAGGTAGTGGTTTTGTCTGATGAGCAACCTGTAGTTCCCATTGTTTACACAAAAACATTTCATTCTGACCTGACTTCCTGATGTCTTCTTCTGCTAACTTGCGACGGGAGTAACAGGACTGCCACTTTTGCTCCAGCCACCGACCAAGGCCTATAAGATTGTCCCAATCAATTTGCCATACTTGGTTATCCACAGTATATAGACGGGCATGAAACTGTAATTATTAGTATGGAGGATAATAATAGTAGAGCACAACTCACCCCACACACTCTCAAGTATGGTATTAGCTTGCTGATAGCATGCCAAAAGCNAGGTGGAGTCAACAGATTATAACGAGTTTTGGCAAGCATGTTATTAACATGGCCTTCTACTGCATGTTATTAACATGGCCTTCTACTGCATGTTTCAGAGAAGTAAACCATTGTAGTGCATTTGCAAACCATCGTCTGAGTGGATCCTAAGACATATGGTAAGTTAACATCTACTAAAGCTATATATATGAATTGGCACAACATTACCTTGCCTTGCAGTTGGTAACCTGATGACTCTAAGAAGTCCTGCAGAGTATTACACTATGCAGTATGATTTGAAGCAACTTGCAGGAATAGTTTGGACACAAACTCCAATACCTGCATATCTACAGCCAATGTAGGTGCCAGTAGAGCACATGGGAAACAGCTATGATCCAAAAGCTGTCTTGCTGCAGACATGCAGTTGCAAGTATGAATGTGTGTCTGTTCCAGAGCTAATTGAAAAGGAATTAGAAGACATGTAAAATACAAGTAATAAAACTCCTTACAAGCAAAATGCACAAGAATAATATCAAGATTCCATCCAGGAAGTCCACAGGTACATTTATACTCTCTGAATGGTGGCTCTAGAGATAGGTTTTTTGTGTGATGTAGTAGCTCCATATAGAGGTTGATAAGGGATGGGATAACCTCAGCCAGCCAACGATCTGATTGAGAGTGATGCTTCTGATGGTGAGGTGATGAAGGATCAAACTGGTGGTTATAAAGATTTATAAATCCACCTTGATGTAAAGTATCAGATTGTGCCTCCACATTATTTTCATCTGCAGAGTTGTGCTCCTGATCACTTGTATGCCCACTTGTATCTCCACCAGTACTTTCTCCTGAATGTATTCCTGCAGAATGTGTTTGGGAAAGTGTCTGTCCATCAGCAAGGTAAACCCATGCTCGAGAATGTTTCATAGTCTTCTGAGCACGATGATGGGGTACCTTGACTGGAAACAATTGAGGTGTTGACCTGACAGGTGTTTGAAGTTTGGAAGATGTCTTTGGAAGGTGAGAGCAAGACATAGTAACAATGTAGTGCAGCTAGAGAAGTGAGCAGAAGTATATTACTTATTGAAGCATAAATTTCTCTTTCAAACTGCTCAAATCACCCTATTTCTGAATGTAACAGGTGAAACACATTTATTAGCAAGTGTGTGATTAGATAACATAAAGACAACTACAATCTTTAGCACAAGTTTAGTCCAAAGCTTGAACTTGGAAGCTAACTGCTGCTTCTCCATCTTCATGGGCTTCTATTTTGGAGAAAGACTCTGACTATTTGATAGATAACTGCTTCTTATCCATCTTCATAGGCTTCCATTTTAGAGAAAGACTCTGACTATTTGAAAAACTACAGTATAACAAAAGATGTATATTTTGTAAAAAGAAACCTAAAGAAAGTCCAATCCAGGATTTGAACCTGGGACATTCCAAGACAGATGTGTCCTCAATGCATTGAATTGAAGTGCTCTACCACTGAGCTAATTGGACATACAGTATGACGATGACTCTACCTGTATATGCACTTGCTGAAATAGAGAGCACACTTCAGGCCTAATAATAGGTAATCCTGTTATTATTACAATCATTGTCATTGTCATTGTCACTGTAACATCGGTATGAAAGGAACCACTTACCCAATGGCCAATGGTCATACAAGAACTTATTAAGAAGTATCAGTATCTGGTGAAAAAAAAAAACCTTTCATAGTGAAAAACATACTTGTGCAGCATAGAATAGGGCAAACAAACAAGAATGGTGAACTCTGAGAAGGGTGGAATTGCACTAAATTGTCGAGGGGTAAGTGAACTCAAACTCCAAAAGAAGAAAAAAAAGATAAACCTCTACCAATTTAAATCTCAGACGGAGATGGGTTTGATATTGGGTGGGGGGCAGTTTTCAAACTCGTGTCCGAGAGTTGATTCAACCTCTAGATCAGTATATAATTAGCTCACGGACAAATCAACACTTAGACTGACAACGATGGAGTACAAGTATAAATAACATCGCAAGATTCATGGGACACTGTTAAAAAACAGTGAAGTAGTTGAGGTGGTAGTGAAACAACAGAGACATCGAAGGAAAGCAAATAAGTGAAAAGGTGTTCATAATGTAGCAGAGAAGCAGTGCCACAAGCATTGAAGGAAAGGATGTTAATAGTGAAACGACATGGATATCGGTCAGAGGCAAAATATGGCAACAGTGACAATGGCATACAGAAGACTATGCCATCGTCGCCGATAACTATGACTATGGAAGGTAATGCCAGAGGTGGTCAAGAGGAAAGAGGAAGTTAATAGCGGTCGAAGCAAAATAGAGTGATAGCGACGATGGTGTGCAGAACACCACGCTGTCGTTGCTGATGACTATGACTATGGAGGGTAACGCCAGAGATGATGGTGGTCAAGAAGGACAAGGAAGTTAATAGCGAAACGACATGGACATCAGTCAAAGGCAAGATATGGTGACAGCGACGACAATGTGCAGAACACCATGCTGTCGTTGCTGATGACTATGACTATGGAGGGTAATGCTGGAGATGATGGTGGTCAAGAGGAAAGAGGAAGGGACCATGAGAATGATTGAGCTGCCTGAGTTGGACCTGTCCCACTGCAAAAAGTCACCTCTCTTTCCTCTTGACCACCATCATCAGGTAAGTTATGCTTGTCGTTGTTACCACTCAGTTCAATGCTGACACCCATTGTAGCCGGCATCATTCGCTTCCTATTTCAGGTACAGTTATCTATTGCCTTCTGCCCCTTAAGTAACTGGGTATATTTATGCTATTTATAAGTAATTGGAAATATGGAGTGAATTAATTGGAGGCAAACATTGTCGATAATGTCAGGATTGCAGTGTGATCAGATATTCCATCAATTGGCACTGCCCATGCCTCCGCATTGAAATAATGAGATACTGACCAGCTATGGGCAGACCATGCCCCTTCGCAAGAGCAATGTTTTTATCGATAATGAAGCAGCAATCTCTTCCGACAATGAATACAAGGAACAGGACACTCAGGTAGATGAGCTGGACTCATCGGACAATGAACGTGGCACCCTATTTTGTGAAATTCAACCTTTACACGCTTGAAAGGACATTTTCACTGACATTTACAAGAGGTTTGCACCCCACCCTGTTCTCAACTGCAATCAGCCTCAATCCTCTCAGTCTAATGCTCACGAAGGTGCCAAGAATCTCTACTCTCCAATTACACCACTGCAGCAACAGCTAATTTCCAATGAGAAACTTCAACAGAATCAGGTGGTTCGCTTGTTCCTCAAGAAGTGGGAATCCTTCCTGAAGCATCAGTACCAATACGTCGAATTCCTGGACTTTGTTTATGCTCAGGCAAAGGATTATCTGGACCTATGTCAAGCATGGATTGCACACATTGGCATGCTTGGAGAATGGCTGGATAAAGGGAATGGCTTTGAACCTGCAGTATTGCTATACAATGTGTAGTAGGCTACAGTAACTGACATGAAATGTAGCCCCCAGAGTATTACTTTGCTTCCAATGAACTCCGCATGCAGGAAGACATTGAGGTTGACCCTTCAGTTTCAGATGAAAAGCAACAGCAGGATGCCATTGTGTGCCTCTTCCTTGAGAAGCAGGCACTTTTCGTCAACCATCAGTTGGAATCTCTCAATTTTTTCAACTTGATCAATGTGAACACTGGATTTCCTGTCACTCATGCGGACATGGACAACCCATATTGGGATGCTCAGAGAATGGCTTGAGACAGGTGAAGGTTTTGAGCCAGAGGTATGTAATCAACAGTAGTATGATACATGGCTAACTATCATATAGGCACCATTATACGAATTCAGCTCGGCACTAGCAATATTGATAGACAACCCGCTGGCTCAGTAATTTGTCTAAGATAAGACTAGTGGAAAACTACCCAAAAAGATAACCTCCAAAAGTCTAACTCAGTTTGTTGTGCAAGTGTGGATCGACGTGATCAGAGTTACTGCACTTAGAATGCCAACAAAACTCCTAGCTAGGTTGATTCTCTCTTATTGAAGTGTTCTACTTCAAAGTGTTCACCTTCAGAGGAGTATATATGGTTTTAAAAATGTTTTATATCACAAACACACACACAAAACACAAAGAACACAGTGCACAAAGCACAAACACAAGAGCTACAGTCCCATACAAAGACTCAATAGCCGATATAGTCTGACCCTACGGAGTTCAAGACTTCTTCAAGATAACTACAGCACACAGTGTACTGGAAAAAGGTCCTAGACCAATTTCTACAAAGAGTTCAGTGCAGGCACACCCCTTGCTAAGACTCTAAGTGTGTCACAACCTGATACACACACAGGCCACACTCCAAGTGCCCAAGGCTCCTTCTTGGTGTAAAGTTTCTCTTAGAAAAGTGCTATAACACACTCAAGATATTACTCTTATCTCTTACAACACAAGTTCGTTATCAGATTTCTATCTCTCTGGAGTCACTCAGGACCAATCTCCAGGGCCTGTAGTGAGGAAGCAAAACTAGAATGGCACACAAATTTATATACCAAACAAACTCATCATGTATTCACAATCAGAGGGGGCAGAGTTACTTGAGTATGTACAAATATCTAGCTGTCCTTATATACAGTCTAAGGAATATATCTACAGAAAATTATAAATAATGTCCGATAATTCAGGAAATGACAAATGAGTGACTGAGATACTAAAAGAGGGATTATTTGGATGTCATGGAGTCTGGCCACTAGAGTATCTGACCATATCCACATGGGTATCTATGTTTCCAGGTGTTCTAGATTCTATAATTTGTATTTTCTCTTTTCTAAGTCAGGTATCCATGAGTGGATGGCTGTATCTGTCCTGTCTTTTGACAGCATTTCCCTTTTCTAGTATCCGCACATCGGCAGAGGCCTAGATGCCAAAGTTTCCAAGGTCGGAACATGCTGTTATTGTTCCAATCTCCTTTGACAATGCACACTTGGTCTTANAATGCCAGAGGTGGTCAAGAGGAAAGAGGAAGGGACCATGAGAATGATTGAGCTGCCTGAGTTGGACCTGTCCCACTGCAAAAAGTCACCTCTCTTTCCTCTTGACCACCATCATCAGGTAAGTTATGCTTGTCGTTGTTACCACTCAGTTCAATGCTGACACCCATTGTAGCCGGCATCATTCGCTTCCTATTTCAGGTACAGTTATCTATTGCCTTCTGCCCCTTAAGTAACTGGGTATATTTATGCTATTTATAAGTAATTGGAAATATGGAGTGAATTAATTGGAGGCAAACATTGTCGATAATGTCAGGATTGCAGTGTGATCAGATATTCCATCAATTGGCACTGCCCATGCCTCCGCATTGAAATAATGAGATACTGACCAGCTATGGGCAGACCATGCCCCTTCGCAAGAGCAATGTTTTTATCGATAATGAAGCAGCAATCTCTTCCGACAATGAATACAAGGAACAGGACACTCAGGTAGATGAGCTGGACTCATCGGACAATGAACGTGGCACCCTATTTTGTGAAATTCAACCTTTACACGCTTGAAAGGACATTTTCACTGACATTTACAAGAGGTTTGCACCCCACCCTGTTCTCAACTGCAATCAGCCTCAATCCTCTCAGTCTAATGCTCACGAAGGTGCCAAGAATCTCTACTCTCCAATTACACCACTGCAGCAACAGCTAATTTCCAATGAGAAACTTCAACAGAATCAGGTGGTTCGCTTGTTCCTCAAGAAGTGGGAATCCTTCCTGAAGCATCAGTACCAATACGTCGAATTCCTGGACTTTGTTTATGCTCAGGCAAAGGATTATCTGGACCTATGTCAAGCATGGATTGCACACATTGGCATGCTTGGAGAATGGCTGGATAAAGGGAATGGCTTTGAACCTGCAGTATTGCTATACAATGTGTAGTAGGCTACAGTAACTGACATGAAATGTAGCCCCCAGAGTATTACTTTGCTTCCAATGAACTCCGCATGCAGGAAGACATTGAGGTTGACCCTTCAGTTTCAGATGAAAAGCAACAGCAGGATGCCATTGTGTGCCTCTTCCTTGAGAAGCAGGCACTTTTCGTCAACCATCAGTTGGAATCTCTCAATTTTTTCAACTTGATCAATGTGAACACTGGATTTCCTGTCACTCATGCGGACATGGACAACCCATATTGGGATGCTCAGAGAATGGCTTGAGACAGGTGAAGGTTTTGAGCCAGAGGTATGTAATCAACAGTAGTATGATACATGGCTAACTATCATATAGGCACCATTATACGAATTCAGCTCGGCACTAGCAATATTGATAGACAACCCGCTGGCTCAGTAATTTGTCTAAGATAAGACTAGTGGAAAACTACCCAAAAAGATAACCTCCAAAAGTCTAACTCAGTTTGTTGTGCAAGTGTGGATCGACGTGATCAGAGTTACTGCACTTAGAATGCCAACAAAACTCCTAGCTAGGTTGATTCTCTCTTATTGAAGTGTTCTACTTCAAAGTGTTCACCTTCAGAGGAGTATATATGGTTTTAAAAATGTTTTATATCACAAACACACACACAAAACACAAAGAACACAGTGCACAAAGCACAAACACAAGAGCTACAGTCCCATACAAAGACTCAATAGCCGATATAGTCTGACCCTACGGAGTTCAAGACTTCTTCAAGATAACTACAGCACACAGTGTACTGGAAAAAGGTCCTAGA
This sequence comes from Moniliophthora roreri, assembly GCA_001466705.2. Taxonomy (NCBI): domain Eukaryota; kingdom Fungi; phylum Basidiomycota; class Agaricomycetes; order Agaricales; family Marasmiaceae; genus Moniliophthora; species Moniliophthora roreri. Next base: position 5,128 of record LATX02000023.1, on the reverse strand, counting down.
CCAATTTCTACAAAGAGTTCAGTGCAGGCACACCCCTTGCTAAGACTCTAAGTGTGTCACAACCTGATACACACACAGGCCACACTCCAAGTGCCCAAGGCTCCTTCTTGGTGTAAAGTTTCTCTTAGAAAAGTGCTATAACACACTCAAGATATTACTCTTATCTCTTACAACACAAGTTCGTTATCAGATTTCTATCTCTCTGGAGTCACTCAGGACCAATCTCCAGGGCCTGTAGTGAGGAAGCAAAACTAGAATGGCACACAAATTTATATACCAAACAAACTCATCATGTATTCACAATCAGAGGGGGCAGAGTTACTTGAGTATGTACAAATATCTAGCTGTCCTTATATACAGTCTAAGGAATATATCTACAGAAAATTATAAATAATGTCCGATAATTCAGGAAATGACAAATGAGTGACTGAGATACTAAAAGAGGGATTATTTGGATGTCATGGAGTCTGGCCACTAGAGTATCTGACCATATCCACATGGGTATCTATGTTTCCAGGTGTTCTAGATTCTATAATTTGTATTTTCTCTTTTCTAAGTCAGGTATCCATGAGTGGATGGCTGTATCTGTCCTGTCTTTTGACAGCATTTCCCTTTTCTAGTATCCGCACATCGGCAGAGGCCTAGATGCCAAAGTTTCCAAGGTCGGAACATGCTGTTATTGTTCCAATCTCCTTTGACAATGCACACTTGGTCTTATTTAGGATTTCTTGTGCGTTAGATATTCTTCATATGTCTCATTGTATCTGTCTGTAGGTAGTGGATGTCCTTCAGAAGTGATTTCTGTCTTTCCAAGCAGTCTTTGTACCTAGTTTGCTTATCGCATATTGTTTAGCCGCCAGTGAATTCTTTATTAAGAGATCGCCTGCTTTGACTCTGATTCATATATTGACTTCAGAGGAGGATTGTTCTATGATTGTTCCTGTTCTAAGTCGTCTTTCTGTTTTGATGTCTCCTCTAAGTACCTCTGTACTGTTTGACTGCAGCTTGCACTTTGCAGATGTCATAGAAAAGTAAAGTAGAAGTTAAAATCCCATTGATAGCACTTTGAGAGCTTGGTTCACTAGCCAATGCATTCATTGGGCTATAGTTAGATTCCCTACAGGTTTCGGGAGTGATCCACTTTGGATCTGATACTTAGATAGGTTAGAAAGTACAGCTTAGACACCTCTGTATAGCGTATTATATAGCTCTTTGTACTTTCTAAGGTACCACAGCTTCTCTAAGGCAATGACTAGCAGACTGGGCTCACTCTAGTCCTTATTACCCATTATCTTGTGTCATATTAAAGTGTTCCAATTCAGAAATAGTGTAAAATGAATAAAAGTGGGTCTTTTCTAGGTTTGACATATTATCGGGGTTCAATAACTATTGTGCTACTTCAAGCTGGTTGTCGAGGTCAGTTTCTTCTGCTGCTGTAAGACAAGCTCTTGGCAGCGTCATGTTTCAGTTTGGAGATGATGCCTAGACCTAGACAGGTCAGCAACAATCAGCTTGACCTTTTGTTATGTTACTTGCACAGCAATGACAACTAACTTAACACCACTAGACAAGTGACATCAAGTTTAAGGTTCAAGTTCAAGCTTGACAACTCAACAGTAGGTAAAACCTTCTGCTAGATGTCTTGGGTTCAGATGTTGCTTTGGACACAAGTTGAATTAACTAGGTCAAGCTGGAGAGCTATGACCCTTTCTGTATCTACCTTTATACATCCCTTGTATCTACTTGTTTGCACTAAGTAGAATGTCTCAGAATATAATGGAATAAAGATGACTAAGGAAAAAGAACTTGAAAGAAACAAGAAGAAAGAAAATAAAGTCATCATAATGTCATGAATAGAATGAGATAGAAGGAAATGGAAACTAGATAAGATAAACTGAAAAAGGGAACTGGGAAGGTGAAAATGTCCAGATGTTAATGGGAAGCATATGATGTATGGTACAGCACTTAAATGACAAAAAAGAAAGTCTGACGAAAAACTGTAACAATATGTGTCTCTACCTCCCACTCCACCTCCCACTCCACCTTGTCTATCACTCTCACTGCCCTTACCTCCTCTTCCTGTAGCCTCCTTCTCTGCTGCATCTACACTCCAGCATTGGTGTCTTTATCCAAATCTGGTCGATAGGTTAATTCAGGTCAAGTTTGCAGACCTGCCTAAACCAACTTACATTCAGACAACAAAACAACAAATGGGCACTATTATACCTATGTGAAAGAAAGGCAGGCTGTGGCAAGATACATCACCTTCTTCAGTGGAAAAATTGCCTGTCAGGACTTTTACTAACCAGTCTCTCATGGTGATTGTTGATAGCAATAAGGAGCACATCAGGAAGTTGGTATAAGGTATCTATTACTTCTACAATGGTAGTAAAGCTGAGGAGAAGAAGTGGTGGATTGACATTACTGTTAAACCAAAAATGACATAGATGCCAGCTGAGATTCCAGAACTGCTCAACATAGACCTGAATAATCTGGCTCTCACTGAGGACACATCAGAGGCCAAGGCTAATGTGAAGACAACATTCAACACAATTTGCTCTGCACCACAGATGCAATCTCCGGAAGTCAGACACATATATGATGAAGACAGCACTGTTTTGTATTTCTGTGATTAGCAGTTACATGCCTTGGTAGGGAATAATGGGACATTATGGGCACATCTAATCTGTATAATATTTGATCATGAAACAATTTCTATATTTGACCTTACATCTGGGAAATTCTGACAAATCATAAATTCTGGGTAATTGAGTATATACTAAAATTTTTGATATATTATATGAAAAATATATTACTGCCCTGGTCAATGCATCTGGTGTAATAGGTGTATAAAAGATAATACTGAAAATTTGCAGGGAGNTTGGATGTCATGGAGTCTGGCCACTAGAGTATCTGACCATATCCACATGGGTATCTATGTTTCCAGGTGTTCTAGATTCTATAATTTGTATTTTCTCTTTTCTAAGTCGGGTATCTATGAGCAGATGGCTGTATCCGTCCTGTCTTTTGACAGCATTTCCCTTTTCTAGTATCTGCACATCGGCAGAGGCCTAGATGCCAAAGTTTCTGAGGTTGGAACATGCTGTTATTGTTCCTATCTCCTTTGACAATGCATGCTTAGTCTTATTTAGGATTTCTTGCGTGTTAGATATTCTTTATATGTCTCGTTGTATCTGTCTGTAGGTAGTGGATGTCCTTCAGAAGTGATTTCTGTCTTTCTGAGCAGTTTTTGTACCTAGTTTGCTTATCGCATATTGCTTAGCCGCCAGTGAATTCTTTATTAAGAGATCACCTGCTTTGACTCTGATCTGTATATTAACTTCGGAGGAGGATTGTTCTATGATTGTTCCTGTTCTAAGTTGTCTTTCTGTTTTGATGTCTCCTCTAAGTACCTCTGTACTGTTTGACTACAGCTTGCACTTTGCAGATGTCATAGAAAAGTAAAGTAGAAGTTAAAATCCCATTGATAGCACTTTGAGAGCTTGGTTAACTAGCCAATGCATTCATTAGGCCATAGTTAGATTCCCTACAGGTTTTGGGAGTGATCCACTTTGGATCTGATACATAGATAGGTTAGAAAGTACAGCTTAGACACCTCTGTATAGCGTATCATATAGCTCTTCGTACTTTCTAAGGTACCACAGCTTCTCTAAGGCAATGACTAGCAGACTCCCGAGTGAGATCAGGAATAATGGGTAATAGTCGTGTCATATTAAAGTGTTCCAATTCAGAAATAGTGTAAAATGAATAAAAGTGGGTCTTTTCTAGGTTCGACATATTAACGACAGGGACATGGAGTTGATGTTCATCAGGGCGGATCCACGGAAGGTAGAAAGGTTCTTGGGGCTACTGTCCGTTGATGAACAGGTAGCTAGTGGTTGGCAACCTACACAAGACACTCCGACCACCCCAAGGCTTCGGAGTGTGGATGAAATGCCTGATACGTCAGAAGATTACAATACAGAGTTGTATGGAGACGGAGAGTCTTAGATCAGCAATACAGAGTTTTGCCCTTGACAGGGGGGTAATGTTACACTTTTTCCACCTGTCCTATGCTTCCCTCTCTATTGGACACATACACATTCCCAGTACCCCTTTCCTTCTCACATTTGTAATAGTACTTACTCATATGCCGACATTAGCAGACTATTATGTCTGTTTGATTATCTATTTAGCCATTGTTACTNCACATGGGTATCTATGTTTCCAGGTGTTCTAGATTCTATAATTTGTATTTTCTCTTTTCTAAGTCAGGTATCTACAAGTGGATGGCTGTATCCGTCCTGTCTTTTGACAGCATTTCCCCTTTTCTAGTATCTGCACATCGGCAGAGGCCTAGATGCCAAAGTTTCCAAGGTCGGAACATGCTGTCATTGTCCCTATCTCCTTTGACAATGCACGCTCGGTCTTATTTAGGATTTCTTGCATGTTAGATATTCTTCATATGTCTTGTTGTATCTGTCTATAGGTAGTGAATGTCCTTTGGAAGTGATTTCTGTCTTTCCAAGCAGTCTTTGTACCTAGTTTGCTTATTGCATATTGTTTAGCCACTGGTGAATTCTTTATTAAGAGATTGCCTGCTTTGACTCTGATCCGTATATTGACTTCGGAGCAGGATCGTTCTATGATCATTTCTGTTCTAAGCCGTCTTTCTGTTTTGATGTCTCCTCTAAGTACCTCTGTACTGTTTGACTGCAGCTTGCACTTTGCAGATGTCATAGAAAAGTAAAGTAGAAGTTAAAATCCCATTGATAGCACTTTTGAGAGCTTGGTTAACTAGCCAATGCATTCATTGGGCCATAGTTAGGTTCCCTACAGGTTTCAGGAGTGATCTGCTTCAGATCTGATACATAGATAAGTCAGAATGTACAGCTTAGACACCTCTGTATAGCATATCATATAGCTCTTTGTACTTTCCAACACACTGTAGCTTCTCTAAGGCAATGACTAGCAGACTGGGCTCACTCTAGTCCTTATTACCCATTATCTTGTGTCATATTAAAGTGTTCCAATTCAAAAGTAGTGTAAAATGAATAAAAGTGGGTCTTTTCTAGGTTCGACATATTACTGCAACCTTATCCCATATCTCGACCCAAAGACGAAATAT